>JAQPZY010001099.1:972500-1254472 GCA_029931535.1 Margaritifera margaritifera
CTCTAAATGAAACAAGAAAGCAGGCAAACTATTTAACAGATTTAATCAACGGTTACATTAAAACTCATCACATATCAATAAACATGACTACGATTAAAGCAAGCAAGGATGAAAACAGATTAAAAGTATTAATCAATCTATTCAGTTACTTGACAACTGGTACATTTTGAACGCCTAATTTAAAATCGGTTACTCAGTCAGAATTTCAAAATATAAAACAATTTTTGAAAAGGGCTACATTTCCTAACCTTACAGTGGAAATATTTAAAATCAGGGAAGTAATTTTAGTTCATCGGGTAATTTACAAACTGGAAAACATGGAGTGCGTGGATATAGAAGACAATCTTTACCTAGAAGAGTTATAGTTATATATATATATATATATATATATATATATATATATATATATATATATATATGACAAAGGAGATGACATATACAAAGCTGATAATGTTTAAGTCCAGAAGAATGAACGGCAAAAAGGATGTACTTGTAAAATAGAGAGGATATGATGAATCGGTTAACCACTTTGAACCAGATGAAAACATTATACCATTATAATAAATGCAGGAAGCACGATATATAGAAAGGTGTAAAAGAGGCATGAAAACTTTGTCTTTAAAAAAGATAATGAGTTTTTAGAATGTGACAAATATAAAACTATTGGTGCATTAGAACAATGAGGAGCTAAACCATCCACGATATCTGAATTTGTGTTGATTATAAAATCTGATGGAAAAAAGAAAGTACATCCTAAAACATCACAGGTAAATAACAAAATGCTACAAATGAAAAGATTGATACGGCGACTACAAAGTATACAATTCCTACCCGGAACAATACATGACATTACGGAAGAAATTTAAACATATGACATTCAAAATAAGTTGATTCCAGTCACATCTCAAGTAAACTAACAAATAAATACAATGTTAAAGACTACACGTTACTCCACGAGATTTGTACAAAATGCTGGTAATAAAAATCACATAAATATTGATGCAGTCATATAGAGAGATTTATATTTCTCTCGAATTGTATACAAAGAAGTATAAAAAAGGTTCGAACGGCACGTGAGGTTTGCTCAACTGCACAATTAATTATGCATAATAAATGATGTACTTTTCATAGATAACATTTTATCATGTAAGTTGATATAGGAAATTGTTGACACCATATGGATGAAGAAAAATTCAGTACACCTTTCACAGTGTTTAGATATAGAAACTGAAACTTTTTAGGATCTCTCAATTTGACATTTGGTAGTAATTGTAATTAACGACATATATGATGAATGTGTAAAATTAACGCAATTACAAAGGTACTACAGCTTGGCAATGAAAATATTAAAGCGATTAATCAACAAAGAATTACATATGAATGTGGACAAAAATAGTCTCAATGTATCTACACAACAAAAGCCTATTTCAAATTAACTTTACGACACATAACTATATTTCATCAAGTTCAGGTGGTAGATTAGTACTTTAACAGATACTACCTATAAATTGCAGACGATTTACATGATATTAAAATAATGTCCTCTTTACTTTGATGAAAATTACTATGATGCCGGAGATGTTAAATATGATGTTGGTCCAGACGGTGATGACCGATATTTGGTACGAAAGGCAAAACCTGCTGGCTTTAAATTACCAACTACACTGCCAAAACCAGTTCCAGCTCCTGAAGTGGATTTTAGATTTTAAAATATGGTGATTGCTGCACGTTATCCATGGCCAGCTACTATGTTCGATTATATTGACTATACAAATATTGGTGCGGCATTTGATAATTGAATATACAGTTATTATAATCAGACTCAGTTTTTTTTACATATATACCATTAAAACGTTTTGAAAAGTACAGTTCATATTTTGTTAGTGATGAATCTATGAACAAATACAGACCACACTGACATGTGATGCTGACAAAACCAACTAAACCGGAGGGTACAGATGAAAATGACTTCTTGTGGGTTGCTTAATTACATGCATGTAATTAACAAAAGCGTTCCAGAGTTAGTTAAATGTGTTTACTTTGAAATAAGAAAACTGTTATCTGATTGTAAAATAACTTTACCCAGTTTTGTCTCTTTTAAAGGTAACGACAATAGCAGCATCTTAAAATAGTTAAACCTTATATGCAATAATTTTAAAATATTTTCTTCAGATTATGATTGGAGACATATTAAGGGCACATTAGAAAAAAGGTCATAGATGATAACATATATTAGTTGCAACAAAACAAAAAGGAAATAAAAGACAACGAAAGAAAGTATTTTACCGTTAAATAAGACAGACGTGGACCTTTTGTTTTATGGCAGCACTTGCAAATTAAGCTATCATCAGATATGATTAATTAGATAAAGATGAGGCAACAGGCTAGACATACCTTTTTGTGCAAGACAGCAACGGCCTGACTTAAGAAGGTATTGCAAGGTTAAACGAAGCATCAGGAGTTAGGTAACCAGCATCTTCGGTGCACAAGTTGGCAAGAAAACATCTATTAAACGTTATATTTGCAATGATCAAGATGCATAACAAAAGATGATAGAGTTATTGATTTTTGGCGACGGTGTTTTGTTTTTTTTCTTGTGTGGTTTTTTTTTTCTTTTTATACCACGTGACAAGTCTTGAAAGTTGGTAGTATCGTTGCATGCAACAACAATCTGAAGAAATCCGAACACTCAGTTACACTCAGATTGAATGATACTATCAATACCGAGGTAACAACGAACAACATTCCAAAGCAGTACGACAAAACTGTAGCGGACAAAATGGAAGATAAAGTGAGTAAACAGTATGTAGAAAAGGGAGAGAGCCATCTGTTGAGTGTACATGGAAGACATGTTTTTTACCGCTGCTAAAAATCTGCAAATATTTTCTAAAAATGATAGTTTCTATCGAAGTTTGGAGGTTTAGAATAGGCTGTTTCATACACCAGGACAAGAGGAATGTGGCTTTGCGAGTTTTGAAAGTTTCTGGAACCCAAATAAGTTGCACAATTAGATCCTTGTTAGCCCTGGGTCTTCTTCTCATAATGTCAGGTATGGAACCAAATCCAGGCCCGAAAAATAATTCCCGCAAACAAAAAACACATCTGCAACCCACACAAAGTTGACTGTCAATGCGAATGGAAGGTTTAGCCTCAGCCACCTGTAGTGATCCCCGTGATAGTGTTTTTGAGCATTACGAGGAAGATATAATGGTTGTTTGAACTGGTATACAGCAAGAACTCGGCAGCCAACCTCAACTACTCAAGTCTGAACAGCAAAGTCGACAATAGATTTAGTCAACTAAATGAAGAACAGGAACTCTTATGGGAAGATTACGAGACTTTGCAACATAGTTTTCATATCTATGGATCTGATTAACCCAATGTCCACGAAACTTGGGAACAGTGAGAAGAGAAAATCAAAACATACATGCGGGACGCCGATGAAATTAGCACTGATCAAGTCAAGATAGTTCGTGCACACAGGTTCGGAGTGGGTCCAAGCCATGACCAATAATTGCCAAATTTATGAATTGTAAAAACAAAACAAAATGTGTAGTCAAAAAATAAGAAAACACTTAAAGAGGAACATAAAAACTAGTCAAATCCCGATTCCGTTACTAAAGCCTACATACATAACGCAAGAGACAATAGGAAGGTGTTGGCTCAATTTATGAAAATAGCTAGAAACAACAACAGAATGACCTATATTTCATTTAATAAATTGGTCAGAGATAGAAAGTCGTTCCTTTACAATAAATCAACCGGTGAACTGAAAGCTGTTCGCAAATTCCAGGGAAATCTAGCGGAAAAATACACTAGGATCTACGTACCTTCTGAACAAGAACGTGATGGTGCAGATAGTGGTGGTTACATCAATTCCTATGATGACAGCGGAATGCCCAAGGACGAGGACGACGTTCAGTCACTGGTTAGAAACAGCGAGCTGGAAACGCCACATGGACAAATATATAAAAAGGAATATGCGGTCAAGGCCCTCAGGTGCAACATGTGAAAATAAAATTATTCAAATTACGCGCGTGTGTTTGGAACATATAAGGCTTGTTTGAATATCAATGTGAAACTAACTTTCAGTCATTTGTGACAATATTTGACATCTACACCTTTTGTGAAACCCCGAGGCAACTCAGAATGTCAATTCGACGGTTTTGTAGAAGAAAACTTTAGCTTTAGTAAAATAAGCAAGAAAACAGAGACATTTTGCTCTAAAGATTTATAACTCTTTTCTCAATTTTTTTTCTTCTTTTAATTGTGTATATCATAAATATACTTTTGTATTATGGACCGGAGGCCTAAATTATTGAAATACATTGATTTTGATTTGATAAACATTTGCAGATATTCAGGAGGTCTGTCTGTTTTAGCCCAGTGAAAATTAGTAGAAGCAAATATTGAGAAATACATGTATATAGACCGGGAGAACTGTGTTTCCACCTTAAAGGAGATCATTCAGGTTCAGATAAAAATTAAATACTTTGTTTTGTATATTTATATTTATTTAATATATGATTCGCTTAACGCTGAAGAGAATGGGGTATGTTAAAAATCATAACTACCTATCCTGTCACTTTTCTATTTCTGGCTGGGGATTTTAATAGTAGACCTGTGAGTCTAATGACTTGTTTAGTGATGTTGCTGATTTTATGGTAGGAACAAATGCCTTCTATGAATCAGATGAGCTTGACAGGGAATGAAAAGCTGAAGAGTCTATTTGTAATGCATTCGGTATCTCAATGATTAACATATGTGAAACATATTCTATACGTATCCTACATGGCAGCATATATCAAGATCAATAAGGAAACCGACCACTTTAAATATTGTTCCGATTTTTAAATTAGTTGTTTGAGTAATTCTGTCCACTTCCCTATCACATGTGATTTCACTTTTTCACTTGTCAACAGTAGTAAGGTGTACTTTGGTAGCTATATATGAATGAAAATAAGAAGAGCGAATTGATGTATTCATTCCAAAGCGAACTTTCTAATTTTTAATCTAATTTTAATTCTCCTTATCTCGTGGAATCGACCAAGCTGTACAATGTATCATTGATATGTACCACAAGTCAGATAGTAAAGCACGATCCTTTTTATGGGACAACAAAATGTTCTTTTAAAAAGGAAAAAAATATGCCTTCTCCCCGTAAATTTTGATTTAATAATTCTACAAAAAGTTTGACGGATTATAAAATGAATAGAAATAGCTTCAAAATGTGAGTTGCATGAAAAAAGAGAACTATAATTCAATGTTTTGATCTAATTAAACAGACACGTCATGTCATCACTGGTATGAATACTTCAAATCGTTTCTATATTATAATGACTACGAAACTAATCAAAATTTTGATTATATGATGGAAACTCCAGATGATTGTTTTGAAAGACCTCTCAAAAGTATCATAAATCGCGAAATAGTTACTTATTTAGTTAGATTATGTAACGAAACGTTTGATACAGGGCACATCCTTAAAGAATTGGACGAAAGCAATATCTGTCCATTGGACAAAAACGACTTTTCAGAGGACCTTAATATTAATCTCTCTATCTCTCTCTCTCTCTCTCTCTCTCTCTCTCTCTCTCTCTCTCACACACACACACACACACACACACACACACACACATACACACATTGGCATTTTGAATAAAGATTTTACCAATATTTAAACCACGCCTCATTCCGTGGTGCGAAGCTAATGACAAAAATTGAAGAAGCTCAGGCGGGATTCTGCAAGGGCTACTCAGCAATAGATAATATTTTGTTCGCTTCAAGCAATGGTTCAGAAGTATACGAGTAAAAAAGGAGGCCGCTTTTATTCTTTCTTTGCAGACTTTTCCATTGCTTTGGCCCTTCAATCATGAAAAATTACTTGCTTGGTTAGTTACCAAGGTATCGGTGGAAAATTGTTTAAAGTTCTAGTCTCGATGTACAGGAATCTACGTTCATGTGTGCAGATGAAATTGCAATATAGTGAATTGTTTTTACCTGCAATATTGCTACTAGACAAGGTTGCGTATTAGCCCACTTCTGATCAATCTATTTATAAATGATTTGGTATCAGGCCTCCGACAAAAATACCCAAATGATATTTTTATTACACAAGAAATAACTGACAGTAGTGCTTTATTTTATGTGGATGACGTTTCAGATTCTGCCTATACAGTCGGCTGTTTACAAATAGAAAATAATATTGTCTGGACATCCTGTGAAGATAGTGGAATGTTTGTTAATTTAAATAAAGCTAAATTTATTGTATTTAGAAATGGTGGATAATCAGGAGTAACGAAAAGTGGTATTATAAGCGTAAACGAGTCTAAACTGTATCTAGTTATAAATATATGGGACTATACTACACTCCTAAACTCATTTGCGCGAATGCAAAGGAAGAATTCGCAATTCAAGCAAACAAGTCTCTGCACAAATTGATTATTATTCCAAATAAGTTGGGCAACTTTTCTGCGGCAGAAGTTAGACAAATTTTCTGCGAGACAAGTTTCAAACCATTTTATACTGTGAGCACACCCGTTTTAGCTTCTGCCTCTAACATTTGGGTGTAGGAATATTCATATTCAATTGAAAAGGTACATGATAGGTTTTGGTACTAGATTTCTGAACCTTCCGGACAAACATACTCCATCTTTTGTATTTTACTTGTTATTGTAAATATGTTAACTACCAGATTAGGCTGTTCAGAATGGATCATAATTTATTTACAAGGCAGTGTTAATATTATGCTTAATAATAATGAATGAGTCATGTAAAGTCACATGGGTTACGAAAGTTAAAGACATACTTCTCCGATATGGATCTGGTTACATTTGGCACACACAGGATATGGAAGATATACAAAATAGTATTGCTACTCACATTCAGAGAACGTCTTAAAGACTATTTAATTCAGGATTCAGATTCAGCAAACCACATAAAGCATATCGCTATAGTAATTGCTTTTTCTCGTCATGTTTGTATAACTGTTGATTAACCATTTATCTCTTAATAAATGCGTTAGCCAGATTCCAATGTTCCGCCAATAATTTAGCTATAGAGAAAGGACGGCAGAATGGACCCCCTCCTAATGAACATATATGTAAGTAATCTGACAAAAACCATTTCGTTTTTCGATGCCCATTGTAAACAGATATTAGAAACATATTCATATCAGGGATTTTCAGCAACAACAAAAAAACACCATTGTGAGGAATTCCTTTTTTTTTTTTTTTTTGATGAAGTCTAAGAATACAGCCATAATATCTCACCTTGCACAATATGTATTTTAAGCATTCCATAGAAGAGATTAAGTGAATATGTAACTATATCAATACAATTATATTTTACACCATGCTTCTTCCACCAATATGCAATATGACAACTATCTGATGTTATTCCTGCCTCTTCCTGTTAGATATTTCTATTATGGTTACTTCATATTTTTTTTCTTTTTGCATTTCACTTTGTTATTTTTTATTGCAATATGGCGCTCTGCATTACTGCAATACTGTTATTTAACTGTAGCTTTATGGGCCCATGTCCTTACATTTCCAATAAACTGTTTTCGTTGTTATTTTGCAGGAAAGAAGTATTATCATAACGATGGTCCAACTGTCAGATTTGTTGATGCGATTTTGTCTTCGGCGCACGTGCAGACCACGATCGCTCCTCTGGCACGCGTTGTGTCTGACACGATGACACACTACATTTAAAAACGTCAAAAGACAATATTTATAATGAAACAAACATAAATGTCATTGATATAACATGAACTGATATAGTTAACTTTTTTAAATAGTTTAAAAATTCATATACGGTGATGAGTTTAAGTTATTTCGAACTTCGCTAGATAATTTGTTTACACCATCGATCGAAAAATACAAATAACAAACACGAAAAATTGTGCCAAATAACCAAAATAAAATGTTCTGAGAGGAAGAAACAATCTGTACAGCGGTATTAAAAAGCCAGTTTATAACAGTGCCAATAAATCAAGGCAATGCTTCTGCTGCCGTTTTTGGCTAACTCAAACTTTCAACTACCAATATCTATTAAGCCCTTTTATTTTTGTCCACAAACGAATCATATTTGGATTGTGATGGAACAGCACCTCCTTCATTACCCGCAACTAAACCTTTTGCAAAATTTGCTAAGGACATAGCAACAGTTTATATTGTCATCGCAACAGCTATGGTTGTAGCAGCTTTTGATAACATTTTTCTTTCCAAACAGTTATTTTAGCTTTTAACCAAATGATAATTTATTCTAACTTCTTAATCAATCCTTTCAATATTTTCTCATAACTTTTGCTCCAACTGTATTATATGTCCAACTAATTGCGGTCTTTCACTTTAGAATCTCTCCAAATCTTCTTACAATACTGCCTTTTTTTGGTTGTGGGCGAGGGGGTCTATTTCTTTTGTTATATCTTTTTATAATTCTTTCATCGCGTTTTTTTAATGTTCCACATCATTTTTCTATATTCTATTTTCTACTGCAGCACTGACACAACCCTTTAATTATCTTTTATCTTGTGTAGTGAATAATAACCATTCACTGCATTAACTAGAGATAGTCTCAGCCTCTCTTATGTGTTAACCAAACGGTTCATTGGTGTCTATTACTTGCTGCTTAATATTCTCAGGAATCTATACAAATAGTATTTGGACCACACGTGGTTCCAGGAGACATTTAGGTTGCGTCTGCTGAACAGGACCTGATGTTGCCTTGTTTTGTCCAACTTAATGTTACTAACAAATCTTTTCCCCTCTAGCCTGCTATAATAATAATTGATCTGATGTTCCTTTTCCTCGAACCATCAAAATCTCGTTTTACGCAATATGGTGTTTTGTTTTTATTCTATTTCTTTCCTTCTGATTGGTATTATATTTAGTCCTTGTAAAGTCCTTTTTTATCTGTTCCATGAACCCGTCAACATGTTTCATAGAAACGTTTCTCGGTACATCTTTACCTGCAGCGGTTTCAGCAACACTCGTTGTTTTTTTACTGGAATCATTTGCCAAGATAACAGTATCATCAGTATCATGAACTTCTGTTTGAAATTGTGCATCTCCATTGCCATCATCCTCATAAACAGGATATTCATAGTTTGGTTCAAAACCTTGACTAAATTCTGCCATTTTTCATTTATTTATAAAAAAAAATTGTGCCTTCCGCGGGGCATGCAAAACATGATTTTATCATTATTAAATGGGGAGGAGTCAACCGCAGAGCCTGAGAGAAGTACAACTGGAGTTAAGTAATGTCTTCAGAATTTGAATAGTACACACAAGAATTGAACGTAACTATTGAAGAATGGAACTTTCGAAAAGATAACTAGTAAAAATTTAACTTAAAAAGCAGCTCGATACAATAAATGCTAAACAAATCAAGAAGACATATGAAATCTTTTTCTTTGCTTGAGCTGTCACATTTTCTAAATAATTGTCAGATATTGTGATTTATAATGTGACATAACTTTAAAATCTCGTTCAAGCAATAATTGTGATAGCTTGCTGAATAAACTGAAAGATAACTGCATGACCTCGCATGGACTTAGCTAATTCTCTGGTTTTTATCATTCAAGTTATGATTAACTCTATCTGCATTAAGCGTTTGTTTAATAATTTTCAGACATATTTATTGAAAAATATAACACAAGGTTAGGAAACAGAAAACGCCAAAACTTTGAGCGGAGCCTCTGCAAAGCAGAACACGGAAAAAAATGTTTAATAAATGAGTACTAGTTGCTTTGTTGTTGATACAATTGTACCTTTATCAACAATTGTAAATAATGAATGTTATTACAGTAGTTGCTACTTATCATGTGATTAAGCCTTACATGGAATAGACTAAACAATACTGTTAAAAACTTCCTGGATAAATTTGGCCATCATGAAATATTCGACTTTGTACTTGTGCTTTTCTATCCCTTTCTTCGAAGGCATTTTATAATATTTTGAACTGTTTTCACTTTCTATCATATATCTTTTGTTTGACCAGTTAAAACAGTTTTGTTGTTGCTCAGGATGAGGCAAATCAAATGATGAATATGGAGTGAAATGATTAATATGAAGGTTATCTTCACTTTTTTTAATGTTTGCAAAATTTATCAATTTACGGTTGAAGTCAATATAGGGAACACCGAATATTTTCGTGTATATATGTGTATTATGAGTGTGTGTGTGTGTGTGTGTGTGTGTGTGTGTGTGTTGTTTAGTATTCTGGAATATTTTCTTCATTGTGATATCTTTTTCCCCTGTATTCCCTCCGGAACTCTCTGGTTTTTGCTTTTCATTTTTAATACCTTTTTCTATAAATTATTTATTCTTTATTTATTTCATACCTTTTCTTCTTGTTTTCTTTTGTTACTCTGCTGATACTCACTTTGTTCTTTGTTCAACTCGGGTATATATATATATATATATATATATATATATATATATATATATATATATATATATATATATATATATATATATATATACTTCTCTACATTTTGAACACAACTAACCTTTGTTCCGATTCACATTAATTTAATTTAACTGACAATCTTCCTTGCAAATAAAAAGCGAAGACACACCAAAAGCACGGTTAGCAAGGAAGTCAAAGCTGGACATGTAAAAAGCGCAAGAGAGTTTACAAAACCACAAAATGAGAGAAAATATGCAAATTCACAAAGCTGAAAAGAATCTCCTATTCGATACTGTTGTGATTTGTACAAGATACTGAATTAAAACGAAGTTCAGGTTTCAGTGTTAGCAATGTACAATCAACCAAAGCACAGCAAGAAACTAACACCGTATCTGTATCTTACAACTTGGAAGCTCTGGCTTTTTTAAAACCCAATCCCAGAGAATTTTAACTTTTTCCAATTAAGCAATACCGTGTGCACAACACACCTGTTACCGTTAGCTAAATATCATAACTTATACCAACAGAGAAAGGTCGATTAGAACAAAAAAATATTAACAACTACCAATTAGCACTAAAATCTGCTCAGAAAGATGGATACAGCATGCATTTGATGAATTTGTTTAAGATGTCATTAGGTCAATTATCAAGCATAGCTATTGGAGAAGCTGTCAAACTTAAAATCTATTCTATCTTCACTTAATCGGTTCACTGTCGACTACTTGATGGCACATACACTTTTCCTGACAAAATTGTTAAACAAATTTTTTTTTACCTTTAACGTTTTTGTACTAATAAATAGCATTTATTTTGCCTGCAGACAAATGTGGACTCAAACGAAAGGATTATCAATACAATTTACCGTGTAACATTACACTCTGCTCTTACTGTTTGATACATAATGTTTTCGATGAAAGCTAAAGGGATTTACAATTGGACCACCATCAAACATAGAAAATGAAAGAACTTGTAAAGCTTAATATTCCAGTTTCTACTTTCCAGTTCACAGTTGACTACCTAACAGGATACGGGTTACTACCAGATAAATTGCTTCTCAATAATTTCAGGTTGTACAAATAATTAACAAGACTTAAAAAGATTTATTTCAATAGATCGAACACAAAAAGAGGTTTTAGAAAGAAATGCAATCAGCATACCAAGTTTTGAATTACGTGGAGGTTAGTAAACTAAGAGTTAAGGTAGTATATGTATAAGATCAGCTGGATTAAGTGTTGCAGAAATAGCTACCGCTTAATTTTTTTATTTCAGCTTTTACTTTATGCAAGTTTTCCAGTAAAATACAATAAAATGATATTTTTTTATTTTAAAAAAACGCGCAGGAAGAAAATAACAAAACAGATAGTTAAGTTATAGAGGATTTTTTAAAAAATTGAGAACAGGATGAAGTTGAAAGAGAAGAGATTTCGGTGAATCTTGCGGAGTATTTTTTTTAACCTTTGTTCGATCACCCAAGCAAACCAAAGTAGTACTATATACTTAAGTTGGATAGCTTTAGTACCAGTATTTTATGTATTACCTGCCCCTGATCGTAACTTTCTCAATACATCAAACATAATGCCTTATTGAACCCTGCTTGTTCTAACTGGATCAGGTCACCACAAATCTTTGCGTGCCATGAAGAAACATTCAACTTGGAAAGATCGTCGCTTCTGTAAGATATGGTAATGCTTTCACAAGCATTCTACATAAATTACAGACCACGATATTGCTACAATTTCCCTTCACCTTCAGTTCGCTACGATTCTTTGTCGCCATTATGCCAGAAGTTCCAACATTAATTACGGTAAAATAACATTTAGAGTATCACCAAACTTACATAAGTTACAATACGCCAAAATTATATTATTGTTTACTTCAAAACCTGATTTGTTTCAAAACAAAATAGTACAACTATCAAAACATTACGTCATATAAGTATAAATATAAATCAATCGCACAGTATTTACTGTAAATTTTTTCTGAACAGAATTTGATGTTTTATTTATATTTTTTCATCAAATTCAGCCATCAAACTTCTTTTTATTATTATTATTAGTCGTAATAGTAGTATGCATGTGCTCAGAATCATAACGTTTCATCTGTGCAGTATATTAGGAATTCATAAATAAGATGTTTGGCAAAAAAATGTGAATTAATGTAATTACGAAAATTTTATTTTTCTATGCAAGAATTTAACATTTCCTTGTTTAATTGCAAAACTCTCAGCCTCAATCAGCGTATGAAAAATGAATTAATTTTTAATATCCATTATATCTGGCTGAGATATGTAAAACTAAAATACATTTTATATTATACACCCGTTTCAAGATTTGGCAGTATTCTTGATATCAAATTGTTGATCGATTCAATAGCGAATATTGTCATTTTCTTTTGTTAATCAAAATCGCAATCTTTGTTGAACGATAAAGGTTTGCTTGTATTAGACATTGGGCGTCCCGCATGGGTTCCTCATTTGATTCCATAATCACGGAGCTTATATTTATTTCTTTTGACCACATAGTTTATTTTATCTGTTTTATATCATGTAGTGACATCTGTATTTGCTAATTTCTTTATACAATGTTCTTGTCACCGTTAATTTTCAATGTTGTTCATTTAAATACTTTTTTGTGAATTTTCTTAAAAGCCTATAAGCCCTTAATGATTTGTAAACAAATAAAATGCAACTAAATGGTTTATTTAAGTTTTTTAGTTTTTAAAATTTTTCTCATTTGTTGTTTAGATTTTTTGTTTTTAATCCAAAAAAATATAAATATGATATGGTTGGATGCCCTTAGGCTGGCAATATGTATACCACTATCAATGGAAGCAATTAAAATAGCGTCATCAACACACTAAGAAATGTATCTCCTTTGACCATGAGCTCTGCGTTATGCCTTTATTTATAATATGTAAAAGAAAATCAAATTATAATTCCGTGTTTGATTCGCCACTTACGCCGTTTCGCAGCGCTAATTGACTTTGAAGTCTGGTTGCTCTAGTAACATTTATATTTGTGAAAAAGTATCCTCAGGTCTGACTTGTCTAGTAGTAGTATAGACCTTGGGAGTACTGAAATTGAAACTTCTTGACGTTTACTTACTTACTTACTTACTTACTTACTTACTTACTTACTTACTTACTTACTTACTTACTTAAGTACTTACTTACTTATTTATTTTGCTTTAAGATGTGCATTTGAATTAAATTTCTCCTACGTTCAGTGCTCCAAAATAGTATATTACTGAGGATAGTTTTGGTAATACCTGGATGTGCGGGCTCGAGTAAAACTATTGTGGAAGCAGCACACGGTCTTCATAAAAAAAAGTGAAGAAGAATCTTGCAAGGTCGTACATGATGTCTGTGATATTAATAAATGTAACACAGAAAGATAAACTATGGTTGCTTTTGTATTGCTTCATTGTTAAATAGACTTGAACAATATTTACCTGCTTCATTCAACAGCAGATTTTATGTTACAGAGTGTAATTTATCCTATGTGTGTTGTTGTTGTTTTTTTTTTGTAAAACAAAAAAAAATATATATTTAATTCTTTACTTGACTAACTATATTTTCAAATGGCAATTATATTCCAAAAATCATCCGTCTTTAAACTTTGGCAATAATGTCTCAGATAGCATGCACATTTAATTAGTTTTGTACCCAAATGCCAAACACTTTTTCATCTCTTGTACATTTACGTGTATTTCCAGTGCATTCTTTGTAATCTTATTCATATGTAGGAAATTGGAAACATTACAAAAGAATGCCTGAAGAAAGCCAGTAGCGATAACAGGAAATCCGTCACCTTTCCCGCACTCGGGACCGGAAAAACTGGCTACCAACAAGATGTTGTTGCTAGGGCGATGTTTAAAAGCATGGAAGATTTCAGCGGGAAAAATACCTCATCCAGCGTGAAGGCTTTTGACATAGTTGTTCATAAAAAAGATACAGACACATTTAAGGTATGGTATATGATCTTAGATGAAGGTATTTTAGAAAGTTATCATTGAAACAAGGTATAAGATAATTAGTTTACCATCCGACACGAACTCTGTGGCGACGTACAAGGTTGGGTAGATTGGTCTTATGTGCAGGTTGCTAGGAGCATAAAGCTGATTCATTCCTTAGATGACACACGAATTACATGACCTAGCTTCCCGTTTTTAGTGTTTGTATCAACTAATCAGATAATATGAAATGTTAACATTTGTAAATCAACTAACATAGCTTCTTCCAGTATGTTTTTTAATGTCGCTAAAATTTGCTGATAGAATGCTAGCAGTGTTTAAAAGAGCTTGTAAGGAGTATTTACCAAAAGCTAGTCGCATGTACAAATAAATATACACCAATGTGATATCCAGGTACAAATACCCATCGACCATACCATTTCTTTGCATTCTTTTGATCCAGAACAGGTAGAATTTCGGACTAGTGTGTGGCTGGAGGGGAGCGGAGGTGGTAGAGACTCTTTTAGTGCAGAATACCGTGAAAAAGTTCAAATCGATACGGATTCCCAATAATTGAATCGGATGCAGATGGGATACGGAAACTTGGTGACATAACTGAAGGGATACAATTGTTTAGGCAATAGACGTATTAGAATCCTCGCGATGGGTTGGGGTAGGGATGGTGGAAGAGGAAAATGGCGAAATAGACGAATGAATTAAATACATTCATTTAGGCTATAAAACTTGTGCGATAGAGACCGAAGTCTGGAAAAATGTAGACATATCGAAACTATGTACTTATTTAATCCTCTCCACTCCCCTTAGGACTTCATACAAAAACAAAAGTAAAAATATTATGGTCAATAAATTAACAAAGGGAAGTAAGGCCACCAATCGCAGAGATCTCTGTTTGGATAAGGTAATTTGAGAGGAATAGATTTGAACTCGAATTATTAAGAATGAAACAATGGTGAAATTCAAACTCGTATGTTGTACAATGTGTAAAAGCTTCTTCTTTACTTTTACTTTTTTTTTTTTTTTTTTTTCTTTAAAAAAAATCTTTTTCGTCGTTTCTATAGTTACACTATTGCACCTGACGACAGAGACTATTATAAGAACATAGAAATGTGTTCATGGAATACTGATTCCGCAGCACAGTGCTGATGTGGGATGGGGTCATACAGATATTTAGGGTTCTAGCAAAAGTATGACTTGTAAATCTTCTTTCAATTTGCGTGTATTTTGTGGATATTTTCACCAGAGTTTTACGTTTTCAGTCTCTACAAAAAAAATCACCTATCATGCTGGTTTGTAGAATATAAACATATTCTTGTGAAATATTTAGGGTGAAAAATTTATGTTCTAATATCTTCGGCCATAAATAATGCTTTTTGCACCATTAAGCAAATTGATATGATAATTAGATCGTGTAATGAGCAACATTCTCATTTCTATAGACGTTTGAATCCGAAGCAAAATCCAGGGCAGTTGGACACGGTAAGTGAATTTCTGTTTGATGAACTTTGAAACTTAAACGCGATTTTTATCAACGCAAATTACAAATCAGCTATTTTTTGACATTATATGCCATTACTAAATGTTGAAGACCTATTTGAGTTAATACATTTTGTCCTTCAAACTAATGTCTTCCTTTAGAAGGCGATTTAGTTTGGTTTGGATTGGTGTTTAACGACGCATCAACATATGAAACATTATATCATGCCGAGGCAATTAGAGCAAAGTGCCATGCCCAGAGACACGGCCGTCGACCAGGCCTAGTCTGGTAATTATTCGAACCCGTTTCCTTCCGGTCTCGAGTACGGCAAACTAGCTAATGAGCCACCTTGGCTCCTCCACAGAAATACGAATTCCAAATAGTTATAAATGTGTGCATGTATCCATGTGTGTGTGTGTGTGTGTGTTGGGGGGGGGGGGGGGGGGGGGGGTAAGGGGTGGACCAAAACTTCGCTTTCTCACAATTGGCAAGAAATGAAACAAAAATTACAGATCAGGCGCATACAAGTCGTAGTAAACGTAGTAAAACTACATTCAGCAACACGTACATCCGGTGGACATAGTAGACAGCTTCAATATTTTTAAAACACGCACACACACACACACAGATATATATATATATATATATATATATATATATATATATATATATATATATATATATATATCGAACCTTACATCTTTCCCTCAAAATGTTATAAGTATACAAGGGGTATTTATGATCAAGCTGACTCTAATGTTTTTGAACTGGTGCTGTTTCTGATGTAAAACATCATTTCTTACCAGGGACATTTGAACCATCTTTGCTGCTGACATAAAACGTGAATTCCACCCACTGTAGACTGTTATATAATCCAGAAGTTGGGAATTATTTCATTTATTAATATGTATTTCATTTATTATTAATTTATTAATAGTGAATGACGTATAAAAAAAATATAAATTTTCAATTAATGCACTCTTGGTTTAGTTTCTTCTTCATGTTTCGGCAGGCCATGGTAGTGCTGGACACAAAAATGGCTTGCTTTGTGGCAATACAAATGGACTATCGACAGTTAAAATTCAACACGGAAAATTAGCGGAATGGAAGGTAATTATACTGCATTTGTATTTCATAGCGAATGATTCTCTTTTTCCATGAAAAATTGTCCAACATTTTATCAAAACATGATTTCAGTCAGTTCTCACCCCCCACCCCCACCCACCCCACCCCCACACACACTGATTGGCAAGTTTTAACCTGGAACTCTCTTGACCTAAGCTGTACGACCATTTTATGTGTATTTTGCCTTCATTTTCTGCATGCATGTAGGAAGTTCTGTGGAATGATCCTTCATGTAGATTTGTGTGGGGGGGTTTTATGTTCCGTTCTGGTTTTTGTGTTTTGTGTTTGGTTCTTGTTTTGTTTGTGTACATAAACGATATATAATGAAATAATAAATACGGTTGAACGAGGTTGAACGTTGCTACTTTTTAATGCTTGTAAGGCGAAAATGGCTAAAACAAAGAACTCCAATTGATGATGTAAGCAAGGAGGTCAGCAATGAGCTCTTTGCGCCATCTACAATTATCCAATTACATTTTTTATCCCATGTCTAGTATTTTGTTGAACTGGCGGTTTCTTAAAACTTGTTGAAGTTATGTTCTAAAGTAGTACTACATAAATTAAGTTGGTACTAATTAAAAGCTTAAATAAAATTTAACAAATAATAAATTTACATGCGTTTTTAACATTCCCAACTTTTTTGTACAGAAGAATGGTAGCTAAGACCATGAGTTTTACAAAGCGAATTAAAGGCATGATTTGGATTGTTCTTGATTTAAGCCGCTGGGTTTTAGTGTTTTCAGCCGGCGAATCCAGTAAATTTCTTTGTGTTTCCTATTTCCTGGGCTCCATTTTAAGTTACGGTCGATTCCAGTCAGGAATGGTTTCATTAAAAGTATGGCTGAGGGAAGAGAAATGTTCCGCCACTAGACTCCTTTCCACTGTATTGGTTTGCTAGTCTGATCTGTGGAAATTCATTCTAATATTTAATTTTTGAGTTTCTCCAACATATTGGGTGCTTCATTCCTTGCACGTGTTGAGGTAAATCATATTTTTGTCTTGCATGTTATAGTATGGTTGTAAATATTTAACTTTTCACCTGTGACTGTGCTGGAAAATGTGCTTGTTTTCTTCATGTGTTGGCACGTCTTGCATATTTTGTTCCCACAAGGCTTCGATTTCCTATATGTTTTTAATTCAAAATAAAATGTTTAAAACAAAGCTAAATGATGATCCTTCAGTCTAATGACATGTAATTTAGTGCATTTGTCGCAAGGTGTTTGTTTGCAATTAAAATTTCAGTTGTATCAAGTGTGGATGTGCTTTATCGATACTGCGAGAACTCTTGTCAGCATTCACAGTCATGTTGCTAAATAGATTTATGAAATCCGAAGAACTATGTAGATTTTACTTACCTCTTCTTTCATAAAAGTCCATCTAACATTCGCAGTTTAGTACAGCTGTTTATGCAATTATGCCTGCATGGTCTGTTTCACTCGCAAAAAGTCTTGTGTGCAAGGAAAATAACTACGTATATCAATTAAAATAACTTGCTCTTTCATATATCTAGTCTGTGATATGCATTCATTTAGGAAGATGCAATCTCCTCACTTATTATTGACTTCATATAGAGTTTACTTGAGCAATATATCTTCAACAGCTGCACGATGCGTCTCCTCAGTATCTATAATTCAGTGTCTTGGAATCGATACTGCACGTATTTTTCCCAAACCTATGCGTGTCATAAAATTGTCATATGATGGAAAGGACATAACTCATTTTTCCACAAGGACTGAGAAATCCAGTTTGCTAATGATGTGCTACAACTTCAAAATTTGGCTGCATTATATCGTCCTGAAGTACAAAGAATAAAAATTACCTCATATAGAATGAAAATCACTCGAGAATTATTCAGATTTAAAGTCCTCGCTACTAAGATATCATGTGTCTGGTCAAACTCGCTTTTTATTTTCGAAATGGAGCCCATAGTGTACATAATGGAATCCCACGGTTTTTATTATTTATTTAAACTCCAGCGGAGATTTGTACAATCACTAGTAGTCTGCAAGTATGAAACTAGACGTATTATACTTATTAAATATGTTTTGTGTTTCTTTTCCGTCACTTCTTCATTCTCTTTTCAGTGCATATGACAATGTAATTCACAATCTGCAGTAATGCCATATACATGAATTATTCTCGTAATATATTATTGCTTATAGGGAGAGGACAATCAAAGTTGATATGACTTGCTGAATGATTATCTGGCCTTATGATCAGTATTATCCTGTCCAGCATACACCGAGTCCCCCCTTCCTTCTGAACAAAACAAAAAAAAAAAACAACAGCACATGATACTTTCTTATACATCAAATGTGTATTGCTTTGTTTAAAGTTTATTATAACATTTCTTTACCGACATTATGATCATCAAACAAAGTTTTGTCAAAAGAGATATTTATTCAAAACATCTGGCATTATAGTTCATAGGCTTTAATTCTCTTAGACAAATGTTATATAGTACTAACATAGAAAGTCGACTTTCTCAATGGAAGTATATATATAAATATATATATATATATATATATATATATATATATATATATATATATATATATATATATATTAAAAATAACGTGTTTTTTTTAAGTGTTCATACAAAACATTTCAATATACCATTACTGTTGGTATATTAAATTGTGATTCGTCCATGGCGTATGATTATGCATATAATTATGGTTTCAACACTAGACTATTGCTTATTTATATACTCCCCCAGAGCAGTAATGAATTTCCACTTATTGGTCATTAATAAATTAAGATTATGACGAGAAAAAAATATTCTTAATCCACCTTTTCTAAATTAATTAAACATGTTACACAATTTCATCTAAATCCCTCTACATACCATAATCTTTCTCTCTCTCTCTCTCTCTCTCTCTCTCTCTCTCTCTCTCTCTCTCTCTCTCTCTCCATACTGGACAACATACCGGTACGTGAAAATCTGTGAAGTGAAAGAGAAAAACGAGTTTGAGCTGGATGAAAACTTTGTACTTGAGCTTACACCAAGTAAGCTAAAAGAACCTGAGTCGTTATAAAGGCATGTGTACACTTTCCATGGGATTTTTCTACAGTGTTACACGATAGCAATAAAATAACGAGAATACATATTCATATTCTCCGTTTAATCTACATTTTCTAAATGAATTAAACATTCTATACAATTTTGCCGCACCTGTTCTCTCTCTCTCTCTCTCTCTCTCTCTCTCTCTCTCTCTCTCTCTCTCTCTCTCTCTCTCTCTCTCTCACACACACACACACACACACACACACACGTGGAAATCAGTGGTATGTTAAATTAGGCATGGATCACTTACTGAAGATAAGTTTTGAGTGCTCTATAAAGTGGAGATTCGGATATAATTCTAAAAACAGTAATTTTGTTTTTAATGAAAGTTCATCAGACTACAAAAGAAGACAGGCATTGGTTCTTGGGATCTGAGGCTGTTCAAGAAACAGAATCGTGTAGACATTTAGGCATTAATGCATCTCAGTACAACAAAAGATATACCATCCTTTGTATAGATATTTCACGAAAAAAAGCTGGGCCAGTTGCGTTTCCTTTTTAATGAAAAATTAGTATATTTCGAGGTATGTTAAATGCACAGCGGACATACATCCATTATATAAAAAAGTTAAGTTGCCTTTACATGGCATTCGTTCATCTGAAAGTCACTTGTATCTGACACTCACACACACACATATATATATATAGAGAGAGAGAGAGAGAGAGAGAGAGAGAGAGAGAGAGAGAGAGAGAGAGAGAGAGAGCGAGACAGAGAGAGGAGAAGGGAGGGATGATACTTGCTTGTATCGAGTGAATAATGGATATATTTCATCGAGTAGATGAACAACTCAATATCTTCACGAGTGGCGAAGATTTGCCGAGTTTCCTTTTAATGAAAAATGTATATAACGAGGGGCATATGAAAGATACAGCGTACATATCATACGTTTATTTCATGTATACCACATACCAATACGCGTACATACATTTTACAAAGGAGTTCATAATGACTACAAGAAGCTGTCTATTGCCGGAGGGAAGTAACGTTTAACATCCTTGCTGTGTTGTCGTCGCAAACCATGGGTGACAATCTGCTAAGCTCCTTTATCACCCATGGCTGCCTGTGTTGAGATTTCTTAATTTCTCATGAATATGTATCAAATTGCTTTGCAGGCGCGAGTAAAATTTGCTCGCAATGGTGACCCATCACGACCTTTCACGCTGTTTGAACGAGTCAATCAAAGTTTCTCTTCCAAACACATTCACTTATCGATATATAAAACATGTACTTTCATTGATGTGTAGAGGATAGATACATTGTGTTGTTGATTACGTATTTTTGCTTATGTGTACTAATGAAAAAAAAAGACAATCTTAGAACAGGCAACCGAGGGCGACGATACTGAAGTATGTGTCCGTTACAAAATTTAGTTCTGCAGCTATTAAAGTACAATCTTGTTGGAATTTGTTACACTGCTTCTTTTTCTTAGCTCTTTTTATTTATAACGATGAAATAAATAAAAGAGACGTATATGATTTAAACTTGAAATTTGGTTTAAATAAAGAAAGTATAGCTCTAAAAATAGTGCATGGCTAGCGTACCGAACAGTGAAAGCGCGGTCTTTCAATCACCGAAGAGTATAACGAGTGGGAATATGACAAGGGAATTAACAAATAAACAGGAGGCAAATCAAACATTGCAGTTACTCCAATTCATTATTATGCATGACTTACCATTGCCACTGACCATATAATTCTTTTATATTCTCTCTCTTTGTTGGTCGGTTTGACTGTCAGTTTCACCATCATATATCCAGAAGAGAGAGAGAGAGAGAATCATTTAGGTATTTTAAAATGACATATTTTATACCCTTGTAATAGGTTACAAAACACAAACAAAGCATGAAATAAATTATAGCAGATATGCGCCATCTAGTCAATGAATTTACAGCACTCCCCTCTCGTCTCGACAAGAGTTTGCGACTTTGTATCATTGGTTTGGTGGTACACTGTAGATAAATCTCATGGAAAGTAAATATACCCTCATAAGCACTCATGTTCTTATAAGGTACTTAGTGCAAGTTCAGGTTAAAGGTTTCCCAGAGAGATACAGAGACAGACAGACAGACAGAGTGTGTGTCTTTATACCGTTAGATATATATGAATAATCACTTGATTACTCTGCACTTTGAAGATGTAAATGAGCTAGAGGATAAAAGTACACAAGCTCAAAGCATGTATTTTAAACAAATAACAGTTGTATAAAAACACATAACATATCAGCATGATGCACAGTCAAACGTTTCTTGTATACTTTTTCCACATGGGAGCAACATTCGTGATACATAGAAGATGGTAATACATAACTTGACCATTAAGTAATAAGAACTAGTAAATCACGGGCCATTGTTCCCCAAAAGAATATTGACAAAAACAATATGGGACAGTAAATCTAAATACTTGTAAACAAGCACACTAAATTATCAATAATTGCACCAAAACCTATCATTGTCTGATATAAGAAAACCACATGCAGCTATGAAATGATCAACGACAGAAATACAAAACTGTTTGAACAGCCTCATCCATAGATGTAAAAAGTTGATAGCAATATTGGCAACAATTCGACATGACTCAAGAGAGGCTGGACATTTTCTAGCTACTTCCATATTACCGACGGAATAAAACTGCCACCAAGCAATAGCTTCTAAAATCTATTAAGCAATGCGGCTTCAATTGTTCTACATTTTAAAGGATTTTCATATGATGTACGGAATCTGTATTTACAATACATTTCCAATCAGTTTTTTTTTTTTTTTTTGACCGGGAAACGAACTTTAAGCATGAACCATTCTATAAACTCATTTAGGTAGTTCCCAGCAGTATATAAATTTCAGGTAAAAAAATTTTTTTTTTTTTTTTAAATTTTGACTCTTTTGTTTTGATAGTTGAAAAAGCGGAGTAAAACTGTTTGTTTTTCAAAATAGACTGCAGGCAAACTACAAAATCGCTCCAGGAAAAACATTTTATTCATGTCTATGTGGGCTTCAACGCGTAAAGCGCCCAGTAGACTCATCACAACGTCAGTTCGTGAATATCTGGATATTCCTTGCATGTGTATAATGCAAGAACGATGGAGTCTCTCTAATATAAGTATGCTCTGAAGCATGGGGCTACACCAGGTTTCACAAAACAATGCGTGGGGTAATGCAATTTTTTTATACAAGATCGTCGCCGTGACTGGATTAAAACCATGCTCACTAGCTCCAATATCAATAAAACTGAATAGAGAATTTAGAAGTTTATCTTTAGCCTCTTTTATCCTAATGTTTTATTTATACCACATACAAATACACATATCTACATTTCCAACTGAGGTAAGATAAAGGTTTTTATCCAGTTTAATTGTTTTTTCTCTCACTCCAATGATTTCCACATATTTTTTTCTGTCCTTTCCTCACAGTAAGAGAGAGACAGACAGAGAGAAATAACGAACAGGGAAAGCGGAAGGAGTTTACATAAAATTGTGTCACAATCTCTATTTTCCTTTAGAAAATGAATATGGATATTTTTCGCGGTATTTTCATATTTTTTAAAGACAAATAACTGGAAATTTATCACTGGTTTTAAGAAGATAGAAGCAATGGTCTACTGATGAAAATATAATCATATCCATAATCATATGCGTATTCATACGCCATGGGCGAATCACAATTTCATATATCCACATTGTTTGCTTTCTAGCAACGTTCATAAAGCTGTGTTATTATTATTACTATTAATATTAGCAGTAGTATTATATATATCTTTATATATAGGCTGACATACTGGTATGTAGTTGCAGTCACGATATGGATTTGACCAAGAGCGGTTTAGCCAGATCACTCTTACAAGCTGGTGGAAATAAGCTCCAGTACGACTGTTACTACAAATATCGGGATGGTATTTCACCCGGTAAAGTCGCCGTTATCAGCGGGAACCATCTCAAGTGTAAACATGTGTATTTTGGTGCATTGCCTCCCTTCAGTCCTCAGGGATCTGTGCAGGTTAGAGGAGCGTATAAATTTATGTATGTGTGTTGTCTGTCCGATTATATATATATATATATATATATATATATATATATATATATATATATATATATATATATATATATTATTCAATTAATCTATCTATCTATCTATCTATCTCAAACCTTCTGTTAATCTACTGGATCATCATTGGGTAAAATATTCTTCCCCGTTTTGCCATACATTAATGAACACTACTTTTTATAACATTTTTCGAAGACACGTATTCTTAAGTGACAATTCAGTTTTTAAATTTTGTTCATTTTAATTTCTATTTTTTTGTTAATGTGTTTCTAATATAACTTACGAAGAGCTCTGCTATTTAATGCTCTAGTAAATTAGATACAGCTGTCATTCGTACGACACGGCCTAAAAACCTTTATGAAGTACTATTGACGATATAGATTGTGGTTCTGGTCGTTGGGCTGATGGAAACCGGAAACACTGGAGAGAATCACCATCCATCGTCGGGTAAATGTGAGAGGTTTAACCACTAAGATATCCAGACTAGCAATTGTCCCTCCTCTGCGAAACAAATTATACCCGATTTACAATCACCAGTTTTTTATTCACAAAAAGTCACCTTAAAAAACAAAAATTTGTTGTTCTACATGATAAGCAATGTTGACTCCTTTTTTTCAAGCAAATGTCCGATTTTATCAGCGAGTGTTTGGAACTGGCGAACAAGGATAGCATGAAGTCCATAGCTTTTCCGGCTCTTGGGACAGGGGCTCTTGGCTATCCTCCGAAAGAGTCAGCAAAAATCTTAAGGAAATGTCTAAAAGAGTTCTTGAATAAAAACCCCAATACACCTCTGCAAACCATTGATGTGGTCTTATATGATGGAGTAAGAAATTGGGAAAGTGTCATGCAGGTAAGAATGTATTCTGACTTAATTGGAACAACATAGTAGTTTCAAAATCTAATAAAATATAAATACCACAATTAGTGTTGCAATGCGGCTGTCTTCGAGCGTTTCGTTATAATATGTCACTAATTATATTAAGCTTTGTTTGTACTCCAAAAACAGCACCAAAAAACAAAACAATTGATATTTGCTTGGTATCACGTTATGCAAATATTGAATCTCCAGACCCCAATACTGAAATCAAAAGGAAGATTTAGCATGAAATTATTACTGAAGAAATCTACACGAAAATTGGTGTTAACTTTCATTCGCCGCGTTCTTAGCATCAATCGCAAGCTATCTATCAAATGTTGTCTATACCTATATTATTTGCTTACTAAAAGAAGACCTTGAATGTTGTACGCCAAGAGTAAGACTCAACGAAAACGTTTTAGTGATCATAATGACGAATCAAATTTGCAAACTTTTAATTACCGATATTTTTTCTCCAGAAGCTACTATATTCTACTTTAGTCCCAGCAAAGACCTAGGCTGAGGACATTCTTGTCAGCAATCAAGAGTAATATGTCCCCTCACAAACAACAGCATAATACTAATAATGGAATTCATCAAAACAGGAAAGACAGTCCCTATAAAACAGATGAGAGGTGGAGCGTATATAGATCCTGCTGGCAGAGAAAGGGCTCTGGCCGTGTGTTGTTTTGAATAGCTCTGAGGCTGCAGCAAAAGCCAAAAGATTGTTCTCGAAAGAGATCCATTTTTAAGAAGAACTCACATAGATCTGCGGTGTTTGTATGTGAAACACATGTCCTCTTGCTTTGGATTCAACCTGGATTTTGTTTGGACGAATATCTTCAGATACAGATGTTTTGTATTTGGTAATTATGCTATCGTTGCGGCGACCATAGTTTATTGTCCTGACCCAAGAGTTACTGATCCATAGTGTGTCTAGAATGGTGTAAAGATGGCGGACGGGTCAGTGTCTTGAAACATTTCAACTACTAGAAATGTCAGCATTACACCAGTGAATCAAGTTGATAAATATGTTTTATCTTATGTTAGAAGCAACATAAACATAATTCAATATTGTATTGAAACTAAGAATATAGATTTTGAAATGTTATGAAATAGATAATCATTTATGAAAAGAAAATCCTGTTTGTTTTGAACAAAGCTGTTTTCGTTCGTAACCAAGAATGTGTTTGTTCATGAAATCTTAGTCAGAATGAAATACTTTTGTCAGACCGTTTAAACTCGCTCTTTGATGGATCAAGTAGTTATCCCGAAATCCACGTAGAAGATTGACGAGGTAAAGGGATCTCCTGCAACAACCACACCACTGAAAATATTTCTGAAGTTATCGACAACTACCTTTGTTCTCAGAGTTTGAGAAAATATGTTTAAAAAAAATTCCCATTTTAATACAGGACAGCCTGTGTCCGTCGTCAGTCCATTCGTTAGCACAAGCCTGTTATCGTTACTCTTCTTAAACTACTTTGATGATTGCCATGCAACTTTACACACATTCATCTCGTGGTTTAGTTGGTCTTAAATGAAAATGCTGCCGCTCGAACATCCAGTATCTAGAAAATCTTGTTATCGCTATTTCTCCTTAATAGACAGTCATATCAACATAGGATTTTCACTAAAAGACTTCTTATGTTATCTAGTTTGTTTTAAATGAAAATGGTGTTGATCTGACATCCAACATAGCCTCCATGGCAACCATCTTGAAAATCTTGTTATCACTACCTCTTATGAACAGAAAGTCACATCGACATGGGGTTTTCACCAGAAGAATTCTTATCAAAATAGTGCCATCTTGAAATTCTTGTTACCGCTGTTCCTTCTAAACGGATGGACATATCAACATGGTGTTTTCTCTGAAAGACTTTCTATGATGTCTAGTTGGTTCTGAATGAAAATGGTGCTGATCTGATGTCCAATATCGCAGCCGCAGCAGCATCTTGAACATCTTGTTATCACTACGTCTTCTGAACAAAAAGGCATATCAACATGTGGTTTTTGCCAGAAGAGTTTTTATGATGTCTAGTTGCTTCTAAGTTAAATCAGTGCCACTCAGATATCCAATAAGGCCGACACGCCATCTATCTTGAAAATTTTGTTATTGTCACTTCTTCTTATCTGAAAGTCATATTGACATGGGGTTTTTAGCAGAAGACTTTTATAATGTCTAATTAGTCTTAAATGAAAATCGTGCAGCTCAGACATCCAATATGGCCGCCACAATGGCCATCTTTAAAATCGTGTTATCGCTACTCCTAAATGGAAAGTCACATCGACATGGGTTTTTCGACAGAAGACTTTTTATGATGTCTGGCTGGTCTTTATTGAAAATAGTGCCGCTCAGACATCCAATATGACGACGACGATGCCAGACATCTTCATCGTGTTATTGTTACCTCTTCTGAACGGAAAGTCATATCGACATGAGGTTTTAAGAGAAGACTTCGTACGGTTTCTAGTTGGTCCTAAATTAAAATGATGCCAATCTTACATCCATTATGGCTGCCACGATGACCATCTTGAAAATCTTGTTATCGCTGCTTCTGAATGGATGGTCATCTTGACATGGGGTTAACGCCAAATTGCTTATAAATGATGTCTAGTTGGTCCTAAATGGAAATGGTGCAGCTCAGACAACCAACGTGGTCACCACAGTAGCTAATTTAAAAATCTTGTTATCGCTCAAGAATATCAGAGATTATTTCAACACTGAGCAGTTAATAGGAAGCAATTGTCTTGGGCCAGTAGAACGTCAGTACCATCGAGGAACTCTTGTTTTGTTCTTGTTTTCTCTTTGTCATTCTTTCTACACTTGCTTATCTACATATCCATCTATCCATATATCTTTCTTTTAGGCTTACCATGATGAATTCTCAAAGAAAAACGTGTTGCAAAAAGGTAAAAGTTGTCTTTTTACACACCTTTAGTGCTTTTCCACTTATATTTTTAAAATATAAGCGTTGTTGTACAATTATAAAATTATTACATTTCGTAATTGAAACTAGCCTGTAGGTGATTATTTATGATTTTAAAATGATTTTAAAAACTATTGCATCGTAAGAAGAGAAGAAGAGATGCTGGTTTAATAAATGTACAAAACCTGATATCATCAATGTTAGCATTGTGCAGAATTCAAAACCTACTATTATATATATATATATATATATATATATATATATATATATATATATATATATATATATATATATATATATATATATATTACACATAATCAACAATTAATTAGAACTACAATTTAGTTCTCTTTCTTTCAAGCTTGGTGAAGCAACAAAGACATAATATTACTCCGTATTCGGTTAATTGTAAAACTCCATAAATGTTTAAACCTCACACCGTCGATATATATTATAGGATGTGTGTATGTTTGCGTACTCTTGCCGGGAATATATATATATATATATATATATATATATATATATATATATATATATATATATATATGTGTGTGTGTGTGTGTGTGTGTGTGTGTGTGTGTGTGTGTGTGTGTGTGTGACAGGAACGTTCAGCCAAATAATGTTTACTTAAAATCACTAATTCTTTTGCTTTCAGTTGCTGAAAATGTCAAGAGCTTTTTTGACCCACTGTTTGAAAGTCCACCTCCGCCTACTGTTCATCACAAACCCAAAAGACTACCACATTCGTCTTCGCTTCGTCATAAACCGAAAGGTAGTAATTTGCCTCTATTTATGTCCTCTAGTTTCCTTGTCCGTTCCTGATGCTGTCCATATTCAGTATTAATCTGCGTAATCTTTTTAATCCTTTACCAACAAAGTCCACATAAATGTATATAGACATTATTATGGAGATCTTGTTAAGTGCAGGAGAGGAGCGAAACCAAATATCGCTGTTCCTCTACATTTTCCCCTTATGTAACATTCAGACAATCCAAAAGTTTTTACATTATCTTGTCCCCTTATTGTGCTATGAATTTTCCTTGTTTTGTCTTTATTAGATGTAAAATTTAATTATAAGAATTGACCGTTTATTTTTTTACGTTAATTGAAGTATGAACCTCAACAACGCTGCGCAAACTGTATGATCCGCGAAACAGATCATATTTAAATTTGCACAGTGTTTTTTCCGTTCATTCGTCAGTGAACGTAAAAAATAAATTAGTAACTCCTTAAAATTCAATTTTACATCTAACAAAGACAAAACAAGGAAAATTATTATCAAAGTATGCTAAAAAGACCATTCTAACCTTATCTAACTGTGCATGAATACATGCAAAATATCAATCAGTGTCCATAATTTGCATGCAGCTAGTCAGAATACGGCTATCAGTTGCCTGACAACATGGCACAAAATCATTATCCGTCATTAAATCATTATATGAGCAGCCTCCATTCGAATATATAGTCCAAGTACCCAACGTAAAATTCATGGTGGACAAATACGCATTTGATTAAATTCCAGCATTAATTTCGATTTGTTTAATTACTTTTACCCTTATTTCCCAATGTCGAAATTTGGGAGTAACGCCTAGTTCACCTAACAAGTGTACCACGTTTTCTATTAAAGAAATCAGGTTGTATTCCTTAGCTTTTGCAATATAGTCCATAGTTTACTGGAAATGAAAAATATGTCTACCTAACAGGAAAATCTTTCTAAGAGAGAGAGAGAGAAAGGATAGGGTCGCCATTGTTTATGGACCTCATCAATGCACAAAGTGGTAAAAACACTCAAAATTAACTCAATTCGGGTAGATACAAGCTGATAGTAAATCAATAAGGAATCTCTTCTTTGAAAAAACGAAACAGTTGTTGTTTATGTTGTTTAAAAAAAATATCAAGCACGAATGAGTCTCCTAGACAAATATCAAAAGAAGTGGCCGCATGCAATTTAGACATGTGTAGTTTTTAGATTCCAAGGCTTTACTCTCGAAAATAGCATGACTTACTTTTTGAAACATCTGCTCAGTTTGATTCACCCAGTTTATGTTTACTTCTCTACTGTATCAGGTTCTATCCATATTTAAAAAAAAAAACACGCTTACCATCTCTATACATTCCAACAATAGCTTTAGTTTCAACTGATTTTTTTCGCCCAAACGTTTCGACGACATTCAAGGACAGCTTCACTGTTTCTTGGGTGAGAATGCTAAAGTCCTAACTATTAAAATCTTCAACAAGTTATTATTTAAATCTGTAATTACAACTGAAGAGAATGGTAACTTCTTTCAGTTTTTCGTTTAGGCCCCAATTTCATTTCAAAACATGGAAATACGACTATAGGCCTAGATCCAATTTTGATCTATCTAACTTTCAGCTACATATAGTCGAATTTGGTTTATTATTATTATTATTTTTATGATTATTATTATTATTATTAATTCACAAAATTATTTATTACACACCGTAAACATGATATGATCACATTGACTTCATTGTTGATGTAAACCAACATTAGACTGCTGGAAATCATAACGAAGAAAGAAACACTTAATTATTATCAAATAATCTGTTTATTAATTTTCTTTTACATGGTTTGCGAATACGTTTTGTGATGAGCTCATTCATCCTTTTGTGTCTTCCTTCTACGTCATTCCTGTCAAATGAATAGATTTCCTGGATAAATGGGCAGCATTTTTCTCTATTTACCTTAAGTCTTTTCAACGCTTCACGAATCTCAAAGACTGTCTTTTCCTGTGTCTTTTTTAATTTTGTGTCAGATATTTTGAAGACAAAATACAAAAACAAGTGTAGAATGACATAGAAGGGTTTTAATTTTAGTAACGAGTATAGCCCGTCCGTTACCTGGGTCTGTGGTAGTATTCACAGAGTAACGGAATGATCTAAAAATGGTGTTAGATGCATTTATTTGATGGTTGTGTAATGTTTTTAAGCTCATTAAACTGCAATGCATCTTTGATCCTAGTTGTTTTGCTTACGTATTATTATGTAAACGTAGCAAATAAATAACACACAATAGTAGCCTTACATATAGCATATCATACATAGCTAAAAGTAATTACTTTACATATACAAAGAATAACATAGTAGTTGCCTATAAACTGACGATCACTCAACTACGCAGGGGTGAATGTGGCGTCATAAAGGGAAGCACATAAACTTCTATAATGAGATCTGTTGTAATCAGACTCAAAAGAATAAATGTTTGGAAACAGAGTGCTATTAAAACACGATAAAATTCACGCACGCACACACACTCACAGACACACACGTGCTGTTGAGTTACCCGAATAAATGTATTGTTCTCAATTCCAAAACAGTTTCCCAAAGTTTCAAGCTAATCAAACTTTTGTCAGGGAAAGAAACAACTTCCATCCACAAAACAAACACTGAACACAAAAGCAAAGAGAAAACCTGGATTATTACATGTTTTGAGAAACATAGGTAATCCACAAACAAAGTTAAATAATGGGGACAAAACAAGAAATAATTGAAAAACGGTCTTAACATAAGTAAACTACATGTATATTATGAGTTGTTGTCAGAATAGCATACTTTTATAACAAAATGCAATGATGTTGTGATCAGTGTAATTAAGTGCGTATTGTTCAGAGAACGAAACCGTTTTGACCTGCTTCGAGGTTGTGTGTGTGACACACTAAAGGCTTTTGTTCAAGCAGGTCTTCTTTATACAAGTTACTCTCGCTTCAATCGATAGGTCACGAACGCAGTTATTAATATCGTCCTTCAAGGATAGGGAACATAGCAAAACAAAACAATTGCGATCAGTCTTGGTGTTCCTTTCATCACCGTGTCAGTCTGATTGGTTGTGAAACTGAGTCCTTGAACTGTAGGAGCCCGATAGCTACTTATATCTTCATAAATTGTTTTAAGGTAATAATCTTCATTAGCGACATAGTACTTTGAACTAATGTTTTTTGCTTTGTAAAACTTCTAGGTCCCAAACCTGTTGAGAAACCTACTTTCGAAACGTTACCCGAAATGAATTTGTCAGACCTCCAATTAAGCAACAATGATGAGATTGGTCGAGGAGGCTTCGGTGTCGTCTACCGCGGCAAATGGATGGGAACTGATGTGGCGATAAAGAAAATGACATTGACGGTGAACTCGGTAGAAGTCATTAAGATGGTTGAACAGGAAGTCAAGGTGCACAGCAGACTCAGACATCCGCACATCGTGCAGATCATGGGAGTCTGCACCGATCAGACCTCCTTTTACATCATATCCGAGTTAATTGATGGCAGTGACCTTCAGAATCTAATATTTAGACCTGGTGGATCGAAGTTGGAGCCAAGTCGTAAATTTGTTTATGCTAAGCAATGTTGCCAAGCTGTTGCCTACTTGCATGGAGTCAAGCCGCCAATTATACACCAGGACATAAAACCCTCCAATGTACTGATTTCCAAAGTCACCAAACAGGCAAAACTTTGTGACTTTGGAATTGCCAAGATACGATCTTACTCCTCGAAACCCACCACGGAAGGAACCCCATACTTTATGGCTCCAGAGTTGTTGATTGGGGGCAAAAGTAGCTCCTTTGAATCGGATATTTGGGCGCTTGGGTGTACATTTCTCGAACTTTTCACTGAGCTGGATTTATGGGCTCCTGGTGGATCTTTGGTGACGGAGCAAGACATAATGACACGGATGACGAAGAAAGAAAAACCTCCTGTTTTTCGACGTCTTAATTTTCAACTGCCGAACTCTGTACGGAAATCCATCACAGACTGCGTTGACTATGATCCATCGAAACGGCCATCTGCGCTAGAGCTTGTACATCTGTTCGACAACTTTACAGGACAAAATATCTGAATTGTTCTTTAAGTTTTCCTGGTTTCTTGCCGCAGAACGGGTCAGGTGGTGAGGGACACATTTTGAATTCATGCCCTCAGTTGTAACTGCTCATGAATGCTTAGGTGTTGACATACTTTGTTTCTATATTTACTGTATAAATGAAATAATGCAATAATAATATATGAAAACGTCTTTGTTCAACAACTTAACAACTAGTAAGTTAGTCCTTTATTTATTTGGATGAAAAGAAATGTAGATAGTCATCTGTTTTTTTATTAATCTGAGATTTTTTATTGATATGTTTTTCAATTACATGGAAATGCTCATGAAGAATAATGTTCTATATCCTAACTAAAACATCGCTGGCTCTGGGTACAATGGCTGAATCATTGTCATGCTCGTCACTTCCAGTAGCAGAAACATTGGTTGCTTTCTGACAATCACTAATTTCACAAACAATATCATCTATGGTTGGTATCACAGATGTGGCTTGTCATTATCAGAATTAACATAATCCAAGAAATCAACTTCCTCGTTACCAGAGCCAAGTAGGCATAACGCGTTATGCACCATAGCAAGGGGAACATCAGCAGCAGCAGCATCGCTATCAATGATAATGACATCTGTTTGCTGACTAAACCCTGCCTTAACAAGACAGTTTGCAATGCAATCTGTGGAACATCACGCCATGCATTATAAGTCATATTGCTTGTGGACAATACATTTATTTCACACTAAATTTTCATGAATGCCCTGCTTCTGTTCCTCACATTATTTGTCGTTTGTGTCTAAAGAGATTTTTTCTCTTTCTGACTGGCGAATTTTCAGTCCTTTTCAAAACAGTCGTAATTCAGAATGAACACGAGAGAGATTTACATCAAGCTTTCTCAATTAGTCAACATACAGTTATAGAACGATAGCTAAAGGATATTTCTAAATTATTTAGTCAAAAACAAGTACAAAAGAAAAACATTTCTTTTCATCCTTTAGTTGCATTGAACCAGCAACCCATCATTCTAAAGTACCGATTAAGAATGAGGTGTGACTATCATGCACTTTTTTACCTGGGGCCTTTGTTACACCTTTGTTATTTACCATTATGAAATGCGTGTGATTATCACGCTTTTTTAACATGGCGCCTTTGTTCTTGCGCCTTTCTTATTTAAACGGAAGTCATTGTTTATCTAACTTCGGTGCGTCAGGTGATAAAAACGTTATAATGGAGCTAATTTTCTTAGACGGACCTCACAAATCAAACGCTATAACCAATTAAACGTCGTACAGAAGAACATTGTAACAAAACCTTTGCAATACATAGCAATTAGAAATTTGGCCGGGGACATTAAACTCAAACATTCTAAGTGAGATAATGAATATGACTATTTTCATTAAATTACAATTTGAAATATTCTGACATTTCAGTAATTCTTTTGAATAATTACATGTTTTTTTAAACATTCAAAAGAAACCAAATGCTTTTTTGATAACTTTTACTGGCATTCAGTTTCTTTTTCTGTTGTTGTTGTTGCTGTTTTATAGAAACTGATATGATTACGTACGAGGACTGAGTCTGAAGAACTGGTCGAATTCCCCTTTTGATGCTGAAATCGATTGTCCGTTCCAATGTGGTGCCCTTTTTTATTCTTTCTTTATTATCTTCATAAACGTCTTAGTTTTATATGTTCTTGTGTGTGTGTGTGTGTGTGTGTGTGTGTGTGTGTGTGTGTGTGTGTGTGTGTGTGTGTGTTTGTGTGGTTTTTATCCCATAAGTAATCTTTCACTTACATCAGTTTTATTCTTTTGTGAAAGGGAACAGTACATTAATGTTTTTGCCACTTTGATTTCGTCTGTATTATTTATATAAAAAATAATAATCACTGTGTCACCTTTTGTTTGGGTTGAGCGGTTTCCTTGCATTTAATCATCCGGTAAATCTATATTCAATTATGGATTTATTTTTCTCTATTTTGCTATGATACAATTAACCCGTAGCTCGGAAAGTGTTAAAATGACGGTTAATACAGCGTTATATGTAGGAATACCTAAAAACATAAAAGCAAAATGAAGGACCACAAAGTGACATCCTTAAAACTGAACGGGTATGTGAATATCATGGAGATAATACCTGTTAACCATCTTTTTTTTAACAAAGTCTGGACAATTCAGAGCGCGGTTTTGATAAAGTATGTAATACATTTTTAGGAACATGAAATTGTGTTCACACTAATCGGGCCTTAGACGCACTGTGTAAATCCATGACGGCTGGATATGTACAAATCAGCAGAAGATATGCAATATAATGTATATGAAACTAAAGTTTAGAGATATCGCATGACGCTATATTTTTATATGTAGGCAGTCATCTTGAATTTGTAAGTCATCAAATATCATTGCACAAGCATACTTTGTACTTGAAAGCAGTGTGATGCAAATCAATCTCTCTCTCTCTCTCTCTCTCTCTCTCTCTCTCTCTCTCTCTCTATATATATATATATATATATATATATATATATATATATATATATATATATATAAATCCCCATTACATTGCATATCTATATGTTCTTAGGCGCTTTTACATACCGTAGACTAGTTTATATCATTTATTTCAAAACTGTGTACTATGCACATTGACAGTAGAGTTCCTATGTATAAAGGTATAAAGAATCAGTCTGCGTTAAATTTTCATTTCTTTGTGGCTTTGTATATATGTACCTTTCTCTGATTTCTATATATGAGTGACACAGTCTGCAGATGTGAGAAAGCTTTGTTTGATACGCATATCCCATGTCAGTACACTCATGGATGCTATAGATGACGCCATTATGCTTTTGACGTCATGAACGTATGCAATGTTTTTAACGGATATACTGTAGGGTTGATGGATATTTATAGAAGTGTAAATTTTACCTAATTACTCACAAAGTCCATACACATATTTCTCTAAAATGATATGTATAATTTCTTTTTAAATACGATCTTTCCAGTTTAATCAATGTCAATACTTTCATAGGTTTAATAATCGACAATAAAGGTTTTCAACACTAGAAGATTTACTTTTTTGATTCATCTAATTAAAATCATTCCATAACAAAACAAACTTGATGGTTTATAAATTCCTGTCAAAATGAAGGCATGATTCGCAAGAAAGTTTCAGTTAAGTGAATTATTTGCTTTAATTCCGTCTGTTTTTTTTTTTTTTTTTTTTTTTTTTTTTTGTTTTTTTTTAATTACGGTCTTCTCAGCATGCATCTCCATGAACCCAAGATAAAAAGTAACAAGTAATAATTGTTAACATTCTATTAACAAACTGTTTAATGAGTACTTATTTAACCAGGAGATGGCAGAGGTGAAGGTGCAAAACCAGGAAATATAAGGCAAGTTGCAGCATTAGTTTAGACAATACATTCTACAAATGGTCTACAAATACACTAAATATTGCTACTCGAATGTTACGCTTACTTCTAAATAATGTATTGAGAAGTTTTCCACATGTGGTGATTGGATTTATCAACGCTTACAGCAGAATGCGTATTCAGCAAAACAAATTATCTTTTGCACATAGCAAACATCAATTACAATATTATTCTGCTAACAAAACATATATGAAGCTGTTCACTTACTGGCTATGATATTATGAGACTATGCTGACCATATGCATTTATGAAACAATGCTGTTCACATAATTGTTTTAAATATTTAAAATTATACTGTTCACATAACACACATGAAAGTATGAAATTATGATATTATATTGTACATATAACAGACATGAGATTAAGAAAATATGATATTCTACTGTTCGTATAACAGACATGAAGTGATGGAACCACGCCATTCATGTAATGAACACCAAGTCATCCTATTTCACTGTAATGGGGCATAACACAACAACTGAACTCTTATACGTCATTTTTCCCATCCACCATAGAAACCCAGTCGGAGCCTCATTTGCGTGCAGATGAAGTTCAGAGGATGCTATCCATACAATGATCCCTCAGATCACATGGCGCTGAGCCTGGTCACACGTGGCTTCCACACATCCAATACAAATTGTTCCACGACAAATACTACTGAGCCAAGTGCCCGCTATATCAGGAAATACAACTGAACAATGGAATTCATAGGCTGCAAAGAACTTTTAGCATGTTATAATACAAGACAACTATACATGTTATGCATGCATAGACAAGAAAAGACATAGTTAACTTTTAACAACTTCTAGGGTAATAGTTAACTTTGAAGAACTTCTAAGGTAAGAACGACTGTATCGAACTACATGATAACCAGATTCATATATGAATCTCTCTACAGCAAGAATGTTAACACTAGATTATTAGAAACTAGAACCCATCTCATCTTTTACTATATACAACATTTATAATTCAATCCATTTGTCAATTCAGATAAATGTTACGACTGTAAACTGAAATAGACATAGAACAGCAGTGTGTTATTTGAAATTTGTCTGACCAAATGGAAATTTAAGGAAAGGTTCCAAAGCATCTAATGTAGCAAAATATTCTATTAAAAACAGATGATAGAGAGAAAAGATGAATGTATGCTAAAGATTATTTACCTCAACATCTAAGAGATAACTATCGTAAAAGAGACAAGACAATAAATTAAGCTATGCGACTGAACTGAAAATTCAAACTCTATATACTGGTACCTGGCGGGGTACAACGGACAGATAACATGAGGTAAGTGAGTTCCTACCGCCAGCACTTTGCACGTGCCAAAGTAAGTCGGTCAACCAAGTGGGTAACATTGTGCATGTCATAATCGTCTGACAGAACTATAACATACACCCTGGGTAGTGCTATACGAGGCAACATGACCTAACTATATTTACATTAGAATACAATACGATGGCAGCTTTGTGCATACAATGGCGTGACATATATCTAATAATAAAATGCCATATTGTGCTCTGCGTATCACTAGTACTCTTAGCTAAATTTGTCTCTCAAATATTCTCCTACATATTTTAGTTGAAAATGAAGAATTATCACTGATTTTTTTAGTTTTTGTAAATCGCGTTAATTTGACCACATATTGCTGAATTGGGTTAGGTAGCAAAATTCAGTTTCTGGGGCACTGGATTCAGACTTCCGAATGTATTAGACTCGGTAATTTTAATCCAATTCACACAGAATTGTGTATGGAACACTCATTTTAATCCAATTCACACATAATTGTGTATGGGACATTCATTTTAATCCAATTCACACAGAATTGTGTATGGGACACTCATTTTAATCCAATTCACACAGAATTGTGTATGGGACACTCATTTTAATCCAATTCACACAGAATTGTGTGTGGGACGCTCATTTAAATGCAATTCACACAGAATTGTGTATGGGACACTCGTTTTCTAGTTTCAATCAAGGAGGTTGTATGTGCTGGACTCGATATAACGGAATGAGGGAGTAGAGAATAAATACACGTTTGGAAGTAAAGTAGTAGAATTTATTTATTACTAGGATATATTTGGCTTGGTTTGATTTGGGAGTTTTACAGCACAGCAACACAAGTAGGTTATTTAGTGCGAAAGCAATTGAGGTAAAGTGCCATGCCCAAGGACACACAACGGAAGGAAACTAGGGCTGATCGATCCCTACAGTCGAACCTGCATCTTTTCAGTCACGCGTCCAGCATGATACAGTCTTAGCCACCACGGTTCCTGCTTCCATTAATCACCTTTTACGACATGCGAAAAGGCGCATCGAAGCAATTCTACATCCCTGAGTACGTGTGGGGGGGCTGGGGGGCGGGGGGAATTCAAGCACATACATAATTAGGAATAATTTCAGTGCTTTCAAATTCATTATTTTCATTTGACTCTTTGAAACTAACATGTTTGAATACTATCTAACTTGCATTCAGTAGAGATAGAGGTAATCCCAATTTGAATTTCGAAATCCAGCAAAATATCCGCTACCGTTGAAGCCATATAGTCTTCTTTTAGTCCATTTTGTAAATCGTCTAAATTACTGATCGGTAGAAACTTGTTAATCGATGATGTCATATTGTAAATGAGAACATCTGACAATAGTTTCGGAATTTTACCAGCTCTAGCACTGACACAGATTTAGTATGTCTTCTTGATTTGTTTCTCGTGAATTTTTGCTACTCATTTTACCAGTTATAACTTTGTATGTTCCATTTGCAAAAGCTCAATTTCTGTTTGTACTCTTCAGCATCTGTAGAAGTTAGTTATTGCTATTGTTGTCTTTGATAAATTGCAATTTTTCGTCCAGCTGTGTTTTGATAATTTCTTTGATATTTAAATAACTGACACCTTGCTGCGGGTGATGATGATTGTGAAGACTATGAAGAGTATAAAAGCCCTAAGGATTACATGGGCAATGACTATAAATATATCAAATCATTACAAGATATAAATCATATTTAGATGAACCTACCCTATCAACAACTCATCATCAGCATAGACTTAGTGATTTGAATGTTAATCAAATAATACAAGATTTTAGCACTGATAAAAATTGCAATATGGTCGACGAATTTATTAACCAAATATGCTAAAGCCGCATTTAAAAGTTCAGCTTGTGAAATATATATTTTATCCAAAAGAATTTTTGGACTAGCTAGAAAATGTAAGTTTTACTAAAAGCACTGGGGAGGGATTTTTAGAAGAAGGAGATTTTAAAGGTTATGTAAATGCTGCGGAAGTTGTCAGTTCTAAAATATTATCTAGGAAATCTCATATAATAATGTACGATAAACAGATTGAAGAGTTGGGAAAAGACATCGGCAAGGAACCTGACTCAAATAAAAAATGTGTCATGTCATGACCTAAAAATATGTTTATCTCCAGAGACCACAAAATATTGGCTCCATGAGTCCAAAGGACGGCCCATACAATATGCAAAACGTCATCTGCTAACCCTTATCTGTCAATCCTAGGGAAATCCGTCTCTAGTTAATGCACTTAGACTGTTCCGTAGATAATGTATTCCGTGCCATAGGTTGATTGTGCAGGTTGATGTTTCCACTGATCATAATCACGTATTTAAATTCAATCCCCATGGAGTTCCTAGGGTGAAACAATACGTTAGGAATTCCCGAAGTAATTCAAACAAATACGTAGTAGATATTGCCAGAGGATAAAGTGCGTGGTAACTGCTTGTGTGTATGTGATCAGTTTCGACTTTTGACCGACACAATCAACTTCATACTAGGAATGAATTAGTAAGAGCTAATAAAAAGACTTCAGTTTGGGTGTGGGATTCGATCACACTGTAGATTGTATGCCTCAGATCTTTTAATCTTTTCCAGCATCCAAGCTGTCATAGATAACAAACAGCTAATATTTACATGTACTAATTTTTAACAAAAGTTGTCACGGCTAACTCACCCAATTAGCTTACTGCATGATGCTTAAATTACACATAAATAGTTTGCCAAAATATCAACTAAAAGTAGTACTGTTTAACACAATATATCTGTCTGTATCAACGATCCATCCGGGCGGGGTGAATCCACACTAATTTGAACTCTTTATGACTCGCCAAACCTGAAGGAAATCTAACTACTTTACAGTAAATTTTCAAGTACATATAGTTAAATACCTCTGGGTGTATACCTTTTGATTATATGCCTCGAAAACCCTTACCGTTAGACTAGAATGATACAGACAGTGCTAATGTTCCATACGGTTAGCCTCCTTTATTAATCGGTTAGTGTGCTCACGTGAGCGTGAAGGGTTTCAGCCGATTTGCGTGTGCCAACGATTTTAACAAAAAGCTTTTAAATCCATGTGTGTTGTTTTTAACATTTGTTCGCAAGTAGCAAATATAACATCTTAAATGTTTTAATTACTTAGCAGCCAGCCTAAATTGTATAATGTTTAAATACCGCTGTTAGGCTAGATAAATCGTTAGTTAATGTATCGCTATTTATAGTAAAAATGTGTTTACCTTGAGTAAGAGCCGTAATTTTAGACATTATGCAATTTAGGAATGCGGCTGTTTAGCAAAAAATATACCGCTTTGGAGTTAACTTGGTGAAGTGTATTTTTCTAAGCAACTTACTATTTTATCATACAAACACAATAACGAATAAGTCCCTTTTAATATTCATACCAGTGGTTTGTTCATCGTAATAAATTCAATATTCAGACCTTTGTGTTGTAAAAGGAACTTAATACGAGTTTCAATTTTCACTCCTATGGATTGTAAAAAGTGGCTGAGATAACCAATAAAAATTCTAATAGTCTTTTGAAGGTGTAAGACTTACTGTTCATGCCGTACCTAAGGATGGCGATCGCACGTAAGTCCGTCGTTGTTCTGTATGAGGCGTTGAAAAAGCATGTTGAGGAATCCGCGCAGGACGCAGCGTTTATACCTGAGTAGTAATGTACTGCAAAAAGCTATACAAACGTTCGAGCGAGAAGGCTGTTAGTGGATGGCCCATATCTTCGAAACGGCTCACCCTGTGCCGCCGGTCAATGTCCCATCGTGCCGGCAAGGATTATTTGGCTAATGAGATAAGCCGCTTCGTTCCATGCGACGGGTCCCGCCATGCATCAAACGACCAGTTGGCAATATATGCGAGTGGACGCAAGCCCATAACCTGCTCATCGCGTGTGCATATGCGCCCATAGCTCATCTAGTAACCCCATGGCGTATACTGAGCTGCATAACAATATTCGGTGCGTCGTAGAGCGGCAAATGACTTTTTGTCCATTTCAATTTTTATCTTCTATCATGCAATTTTGCTGGCGCTTATTTTGAGGTGGCTTAGTATTCAGATTAGCTACAAAAAATGTGCATCAGCTGCTTTATTATTGACGCCTTTGTGCCTTTTCCAGCTTTGACTGTAGCAGCCTTGGTTGTGGTTTAGTTGTGTATGCATGCACTAAAGCCGGTTCAGCGAAACGAAAAATGGAACAGTGACATGGGTATTTCAATACTTTCTACTGTGCGCATGCAGAACATATCGAATAAGAAAGATAGCCCGTGAGTCGGCTACGGTTCCTTCAAATGTTCTAAAGAAACGCAGGCGAAAACGCAAAATTAAGCCGCTCTGGCGTAGTATTTTTTTCTGTTATTGAAAGATCGCATCTTATGGCGGAGGCGAGCTGTGGATAGGCCTCGAGTCGGGAAGCTGTCGGTCTGGATGGTTCTGTCAGTTTTGCCGTTCCCGCGCCTTCCGATGACAACACAGCTAATTACAAATTTCCAGCGAGATTGTTCGTGATCTCGCGTGCTCTGGCTTTTCTGCGGTCTATAGATTCGCGATTTTTCACATCCTTAATTACAACCGAAGTGTATGCTTTTGCGTGTTAGACCGTATTTCGTTCTTCATGGTCGCATATTTGTCAGCTTTATCGAGGATAAGCTTGACCTTTTCATTGGAGGTGGCGTTGTCACGTAGCGTCTTAGATATATGGTCTGAAATTGTGTTGATCTTTGTTTCAGCCAAGACGAGGATTTCGTCGTGTCTTTTTAGCTTACATGGATAGTCGCAGGTTCATAAAGCCCAAATCAGACCACAACTTAAATATGTGATTCCAAAGGCAGTTGCAATGGGAGCATCCATGATTGTTGACAATATTCCAATCCCCGCCACAGCGGTGCCTAAAGACACAGCCGTTAGTGTTGTGTAAACACCATCCACCACGTTTACTGCTCGCTTGTCCTTTTGGTAGAGGAGGGCATGCCGCTGTTCAGCTTCAGCTCGTAAGGAAGTTTCAACCTCGCAGATTTGTTTTCAGGAAAATATCTTATGGGTCTTGGAGCTATGGGTATAGCGTCATTATTATAATTCCTCTATGATGAGCGTGATATGAAAGTTTAATTGATCTGGAGTGAATGCGGGTGATGGGTGTAGCTCCTCTGCGGACACAAACCTCTAACCTATCGCCGCGGTGTCCTGGCAAGACGATGATGATCTGAAATAAAAATGTCACACACTCGCCAAGAGTCACAATGATTGCTTATTTTTCTGACCGATCACTGGTGCTACCTACCACGAAGGAAAGGTTACTGCAGAGGGCGTTTTGTCATTACTTTTGAGACAGTACTTTTGTGTTTTGTTGTGCTGACAGCAAAAGCGCAGTTATTCATAGCTGACCGAAGGTTGGTTTAGGGTGCTATTGGTGGTCCCGGTGCTCAGTGTCCATCTGCTTTGCATCCTCGTTCCATCCCAATATGAACCGGGGTGTGTCAACTCCCAGTTGGCTTAGATACTCTTGCACCAGTGGTTTGTATTCCTTATCGATGTCAGGCAGTTGTTTTGCGAGCTGCGCCAATACTCCGTTGCCGATATCAGGATTGGCAGGCAGTACAAATACATCGTGTACCTTGTCAGGATCTGGTTGCTCCGCCATGACTTGCCAAGACTATTCTTTTAAGAGATGTGAGTTCTAATTGCGAAGGCCAAATATGGTTAGAGTGGTTGAGAATCACATTGACTGTGTGTTGCCGTTGAGGCCCTCACACCTAATGGTGTCTCTGGGGGCAAACATAGACGCAAAACTAGTTGTAAGGCTTTTGTGTCAGGCTTTCGCCGGAGCGGCAGTACAGCCATAGCGTGCCATAAAGGCTATATTTACACGGATTGAAAGCGACGCCCACCTTGCGTCACCATGACTCCCGTCGAGTTAAATGAATTAAACCCGGCACCCGAGGTGGTGATAGTGGTATTGTCGTTGCTGAGTGTAAAACCACCATCGATTTGGAAGTCCTGCGCAGAATTCCAGCGATACTAACCAGAGGTATTTATTGCCGTAACCAACTGATTTTATTATGTCGGCCGTTAAGTACACAGCCTTTAAGGCAGCTATGGCCTTGCTAAGAATGACAACCTCGCGACCGGGGATTTAAGCCTCTGTGGCAATCGGGGGTGATTTCCACGAGATGACAACAGCGTGGGTACTAAAGAAGCCAGGACCATGTAAACTCATAGTGTGTTCTCGTTTTCAAACGTGCGAGCACTACTGCTTAATTCCAAGGGTGATAGTGCACTCCAACATATTAACTGGTGTTTTTTTTTATCATCAAAAATAACTATCGAGAGCTCATGGATGCAGCCTTCACGCAATCTGTGCCAGTGTGAGTTTCCATAGTAGACACTCTGCGTGTTCCCATAGGACTCACCACCCACAGGAATAACTTGTATCAGTGTTCTTTTTACCATCAACAATATTTTCACCTATTTTTATCTGATCAAGGTAGACATAAACCTGCGAGATGCTGATAGACTCTGTGAAACTAGGTGCTATCTACGTGCCTGTGTAGAAAACCTCATGCGGGATTAACGCAAAAATTGGGGAAGAGTGGTCCGAGAAGGATCAGCGTCGTAATTGGATCAGTGTTCATGATGTCAACCAGCCCGGTGGCCACATTCTAGCCCACAATAATCTCAGGAACGGCAACCTGTATTACTTTTTTGAGCGTATCTGTGTTGTAATACTCATCAGGAATGTGGTGGATTGCCGAGTAAAGATGGCAGACCACTTAAGATGTGTTGTTATCAAAATTTTGAACCATCCTGCTTTGTAATAGATGTCCATTAGCGCTACAAGCACATATTTCAGTATGTGCATATCACCTGTTCTAGAGTCACAGGCCCAACTAGACGATAGGTCAATACAACATACATTGTCAGAACCAGCACTTGTGCTAGCACTAGAGAGGGGAGATGGTACAACAGCAATATTCAAGAGGCGGCACCTGTCAAGCACCAGACCACGATGCCAATAAAACGGCACTAGTCGTGGGCGGCATCGCGGTGTGTTTTTTAGCTATCTGGTTCCTCTGCTGAGCACTTTGCTCATGCAAGAGCATAGAGCGTCAAAGAATGCGACATCTATTGTAATGGCAGGCATCACGAGGTTTCCGGCCGGCCACCCTATAGCATTACCAGCAGTCCTCAGCAAAAAGAACGCAATTTACCCTATAATTCCGGGCCGAGCTCACGCGGCTTTTTCTGCCAGCGTTTTCAGCAATTCCAGCCAGTCGCTCCAGATGCTTGTTTACCCATTCTTTTACACCGCTGGAGTTTGGTGAGGTGTCTGGGCTGGAGATGGCGTTGTACCTCCCCGTCTCCTCAGGTGACTGCGAGTACAATCGTGCCTATGATGAACCCAGCGCGGGGAGAATAGCGGCTATATTGATCCCGTGTTAGTGGAAGAGTGTTCTCAGACTCCCCCCTAGGGTTCTATCCTCGCGGATAACTTGACTAATAAGCTACAGGATAGCGGTAAATTGGCTGCGAAGTTTCCCTCGTAAATCGTCGGCTAGCTGGAGCTATCAACTGAGTTTCCCGTCCTTAGCCGCAAGTTGAGACTGTAGCTGCTCGAGCTATGCTTCATCATGAGCTCATTCAAATTTAACACGTCTATGTCGTATTTCATTTCTACGATTTTGGCGGTAGTATTTGAAAGTGCACCTTTGTACGTTTGAACTGCCTTGTTTAAACCAAGAATGTCTCGCTTTGTGAGACCATCAAATTCTTCTATTTCATCTTCCTCTGATGGAGCATTTCCACAACTGCCAAACTCGTCCATTTCAAGATCAAAGCCTCCTTCGGTCATGTTATTAGGGAAGCAACCAAGCGGCTATTAAAGAAATAATATTTGAACTCCAATAGCACTTAGCTTGCCTCAATACGGAAACAAATTCGACCCATTCCGCTCACTCAGCCGCTCGCATGGTGTAAAGGGAACCCGGAGCACACTTTTTGTGACTAATAAAAAGTACCATAAACCAAAACTATCTGCTTATTGTCAGATTTCCTAACCTCGGTAGCAATGGTGTCATTGTGCCCGGCACCGCCAGACTGGCATTCACAATTGATTTGAGGAGCGGCACAGAGCCCCGGTTGACGCCAACGGTACAGTCGTTAACAACCTGGCCCTCGCCATCTTCAAGATGATATGTGTCAAGCTCGAGACTAATGGGCTGGCCAGCATCGACGCCGCCGGGCGTCTACAAAAGTCTTTGGCTACCTCAAAAAGAGAGGACCAAAGCGGTCTACCAGGGTATCCAGAATGCCAACACTGCCGTTATACGTGTCGAGTGCTCAGCAGTCACAGAAAGGTGATACAAAAAGCGACAGCACGTGGAACATCAACCTAAACACGCCAGCGAAAAACATGAATCAATTAGTCATGCTCTTCGAGGATATGGCACGCAAAGCTGATTTTGCACATGCGATACTTAGTATTTCAAGATTCCCCATATCAACAAGGGGTGTCGGTGACGGTCGAGGCCGTCCCAAACCAGATCTATGTATATGGGCAGGAGCGATACCAGCAGTGGAAAGAGGCCCTAAAAGTAATGGCAAGGGAGTCTATGAAGGATACGAAGCTGCCTTGACATCGATATAAGGTCAACAGAAGACAGCGCGCTCCACGGGTCAGGAAGGCGCATCAAAAACACGTGCGATGGAGTAACGCTACAAATAAAACAAACGGCACAGGCGGTAAGTTTGTTAAAAATATATATATATACATCATATGGACGCACATTTCAGCATACAAAATGGCCAGTTTATGTAAGCCATCTATTAGCGCCATGATCGTCGGTCTCCGCGGCTTGTGACGAGAGCGTGTGCGCCTGAGAACGGCATGAATCAGTATTTAGGAATCACTTTAATTTTGTCGTCATCATATGCCCTACTATACGCCTCAACAAGGCGTACGATAGCCCGTGGGCACCGCGGCAAAAAAAAAAAACAAACGCGGGAGTATTTCAGGTCAACCCTGAGGGTCATGATCTGGATGCCCTTCTTTGTGAGCTCGCTAAAAGGTTCGAGGAAACAACCACTCTGTTTCTGCTCAACGATTGTGCCTTTCTTTCTCGAGTCCGCCATAAGGAAATTACCCTGACTAAGCTCGTCTTTGTCAACCGCCATGCCAGCATCAGCGTGTGTGCCATAACAAAAGCGTACACCGCCGTTACCCGTGATTTCCGCGAGAAGACCTCATGGGTATCCCTCTTTTACAGCAAAAAAGAAGACTCATTTAGGGACACACTGAGATAAAACGATATCATTGGTGGCGCAATCCTTAACGCTGCCTGATTAACGGGCTGTATTTAAACCTGATGGGCCCGCCGCGAAAACTATTTGCCAGAACAAGACACAAGAAGCCCACCAAGCTGCGAAGGCAGTGTACCAACGTAAGCGCAACTAGCGTTTCGATTCCTTCAACGAGTATCTGCGCTACTAACAGCTTGGTGACAAAAACAACATACCACAGATTGGCGATGAGCCCACGTTTTCTGACTTTTACACGCCCTTTTCCGAAAAGCAAAAATAGCAGCTGTTATTTATTGCTGTTGGCCTCTCTTCCGTGGGCTACGTGGCCTACACATATTTATAACCTGGCGAGTACTGACATTTTGTGCACTGACAAATTGGAGCTGTAGCTTGTCTGCATACAAGTAGCTGGCAAAACGCCATCGAAACGCCATGGATACAGACCTTATGGCGATATACTACAGCCCGCGTTGTTACTGGAAGGGCGAATCAGCTATCAAAAAGCTGGCAAAAACTGCCAAAGTTTCACAAACTGTTGCCAGGGTGTGGCTTAAAAAGAAGGCTATCTGGCATATTTACGTACCCACACCGATCAAAATTCCACCGCTGCGGTTTGATGTTCCAGCCCCTAGCGAGATGAACCAGGCCGATCTCTTCTTTCTGCCGCACAACCATCGTTGGGCGATACGCGTACAAGTATGTACTGACCGTAGTTGATGTACGCCAGTCGTTACAAGGAAGCTGAACCCTTGGCCACTAAGGGGGCTTCCAAATTCGATGACTCTTTGGCACGTATCTACAGACGGGGACAGTTAAAGTGGCATAAACTACTGCAAGTTGACTCCGGCAGGGAGTGTTTGTGTGCCATGCTGCACCTCTTGGCCAAGCACGGTGTGCATGTAAGGCAGGACGAGGCCGGCGTCAGCCATGCGCAGGGCATTGTGGAGAGCTTCAACTGTATTCTAGCTGAGTGACTGTTTGGGCACCAGTACGCCCAGGAGATGTTGCTTTCCGGAAGGGAGACTGCAAAGCGTAGCACTGAGTGGGTTCGGTGGCAGCCTGCCGTTTTGGAGGCCCTAAATGGCGAGGCAACACGGAATATAGGCAAAAAATAAACCTGTTGATGCCATTCGTGCCACGTTCCTACGTCTGTGCGGGCTATGCCTGCAACATCAGTGAAGTGGCCGGTCGGTCTGAAAGAGAAACGCCTGCCCTCAAACATCTTGGTGTGGTATCAATATACACCGGCAGAGCAGGTAAGGAGGACAACTTCGTGTCAGCGACTCTGAGTGGTCTATAAAGGTTTACCGGCTAGATCGTGCGGTTGTTCAGACCAGCCTGAATGTACTATATTATCTGCTTATCACCAACGGTGAAGACCCTAAGTGCATGCTTGTATGTGAAGAATTGCAGGTTGTGCCCACTAAAACACCACTCCCATAAGGCTGGTTCTTCATTCAACATACACGTCTCTGAGATCCAAATCACTATCTTGCATGTCCTCTGGATCCGCGGGACAAAGCGGCGTAGCCTCTCTTTTGCGTTTGCACTCCAAACAGGTCAACCTTACATTGCCCTTAGAATGTCCTTTGGCGTTGTCCATGCGGTCTACACTAAACTGCTATGTGTCTTTTGGATCGTAAGCCCAGAGCATTTTCGATGTTGCAGGGAGAACATCGGCTATTTTGCTGTTGCTTAAGATTGAGCATGTCGTACACTTTCAGCAGGCCTTCGTGGGTTACAACGTGACTATGGGCTTTGTCCTGCTGCTTACATGTAACAAGCTTCTTTTGAATAACTTGGCGAATTTCCTGGTCGGTAAGCGCAATGCTGAACCTTTACCCTATTAGCCGGTGGCGGGTAGTCGTCAATAATCTATACATTGTGCGGCGTTCCGACTGTAAGCCCCTGGGAGCTATGCGCATTGATGGCATAGCCAAAGCGACAGTCTGAGGTTTTAAACAGCACGCTTGGCAGCTACGACGGTTTCCTCGATGTCGTTTAGCACAAGCTCCCATCGCTCGACTGTCCCTGGAACGATAACAAGGATTTTCTGGCGCAGGCCGTCCTTTGGGTAGTACAGCAGTGGAACCGGCATGTCTGAAAAGTGCTTGCTGTAACGCTCAAACAAGGGCTGCTGGATCCTGTCCAGCACCTCGATGCCTAGAGACGACGAGCATGCCAGCGGCATTTCACCGCTCCGCAAAGGAACTCGAAAGAGCCTTGAGTATCTCCTTACATTGGATCCTCTCTGAATTGAACGCATTCTCTTTTTCGGGCTTCTAATGGTCTTGTCCTTGGCATGGTAGTCTTTCTCTACCTGTCATTCCGCGGTCGCGCGCAGCCAGACATAAGGCGACTCTCCTGCGATGGGCGAGGTTAACTCTGGTTGCCATAGAAAATGACCTGTACACCTTGCCGGACCAGCCACCCGAGAAAGATCTATAGCAAATTTGGTATACGATTTAGAAGGCAGTGGAGGAATAAGTGGCGATAGTGCTCTGTCATGAGGTAATGCCGATTCATTCGTTGACAAATTTTAAAAAGGTTTACAAACTATTACCGACTATATGCTCGAGCTATCTAACAACTCCGCAGCAGCATTGCCTCGAATTATTATTAGTGTGTCAAGTTGGTTTCTTAGGACTGCTGGCCAAATTCATTCTTTCTAGCTGAACATGTCATATTACTTATATAAGCATTAATCGCTTTGATATTTGCATTTTTGATCCCAAGTGCAGACACGGCAACAAATAAAAAAATTTAAGGTCTTAACCTATTTCAAAAAGTAATCTATATAAGCTCCTACAACCATTAGTGTCAGTAAATTATTATTTATTTTATTGTGTTTTGTTTTGTTTTCTTCATAATAAGTATTGTTTTACGATGTTTCTATATTAGACTTTTTCTAAACTTCATTATTGTCATGTGTCGCTTGTACGTATGAGTATCCATTAGTGTTTTGCACATACTGACGCACCGCGACTGAGCTCCGCCGCCGCTCAGAGATCTTGACAATAGGACTAGCGTAATATGAACCCTTCTTCCCAACTTAATTTTGCTCACTTTGTCTTCTTTTGGTGATCTACAATTTCTTGAAGGTCCTAAATTGTTTATCAGTCTTTATTATTATTATTATTATTATTATTATTATTATTATTATTATTATTATTATTATTATTATTATTATTATTATCATCATTATCATTATTATTATTATTATTATTATTATTATTATTATTATTATTATTATTATTATTATTATTATTATTATTATTATTATTAATTTTAAGCATCTTGTCTACAGTTTTATGTTCTTGCCCATTACCGATTAAGTATTTGTTTTTTCTGTTGAGGTATCTCTGGACACGCTGTGGTGAAATTTGTTAATTGTTGCAGATTAAATTAAATTGTTTATATTTACGGTTTTGTTATTTGACTTGAATACGTCATCATCATGTACTAATTCTGGCACATTTTTGTCTGTTAAGTGCCAATGGGAAATCCCACAACCAGATAATGCCATCCAAACTGCCCAGGTTTTATTTCATTCTGCCAAAATCTCGTTTCAAACTATGATCATAGAGTCATCATTATCTAATTTAAAAGTGCCCTTATAAGAAATGTTTAATGGATTCGAATGTGTAAAAGATATAGTTTCAGAATAGTAATGTTTCATCTCGTTAAATTTGATTGATATGCTAACTTTGTTATGGTTAGTTAACCAATATTTGATTTAAACTGTATTACAAGACAAGGGTAAGGCGTTGCACATGTTAGTTCTCTTTAAATCTGAAGTCAATCTATCTGCGATAAAATATTAGCTTTGCTAATTGATTATTTAAATCATGCATAAATGACGTGTATCATCGGCATAATTAAACTTAATATGAAACTGTTTTTCTTGTGTAAATTCGTTGAAAGTCTCTTTTCTGTTTTTCCACATTCACGTGTAATTCTGTGTTGATTTCTCTCTCGAATCTTTGCAATTCCCTCTACTGCAATACCATTTTAATCTCATTTCTGTAAAACACGCTTTACATCTCTGGTATTTTATATTCCGTTTTTCCATTATTTCTATCAGATATTCTGTTGCATTTGTAGAATTTTACAGCTGGATGTATCTCAAATATTGATTGTACCATTTATTCGTGCAGCATAAATTCAATTAATACTAGTTTTCAAATTAAAGTTCAGAAAAAATTGCAACTTCAAAATCGGTACATCTCCATACTGTTAAAGGCTACCTAATTTCATTTCATCCATTTAGTGTAGAACCTCCTCCCATATCAAATGAGTTTGGTTAATCTTGAGGTAATGCTTTGCGATTGAAGGTTTAATATAGATATGTTACGATTGTACACAGTAAAACCTTGTCCAGGAAAAATGCATAGTTAATGGTGTAATTTCTATTCAATATCCTCATAATTGCAGCAACATTTTCATAACTTCTTATCCTGTTTAAAATATTATAGACTGGTTTTTTGTGCGATATTTTGAGATGCAGTTAAAATCAACGTGATGTTTTACCATTTTATCTCTTTTCATTCCGTCTGTGATATAATTTAAATTATTACCCTGATATGATATTGTGTACGCTGTAGTCGTCGCTTTATTACGTTTTTTATGTGTATCATTTTATTGCTTGGTTGTGATGCTTTTTTATGTATTTTCTTTCAGCTTTCTAGTAATTTACAGATCTGGCAATGTTCTGATTCCTTCAGTTTCTAATAAACCGTTTTTCCACAAATATGACACTCTAATACTAATATTTAAGAATTGTTCTTCCTCTGTCATTTATTTTCATGGCATCCTGTCGCCTGGTTTCCAAGATTCATCATTCACTTTCCATTTTACGAATATATACTTTGTGATCTTAAATATTATTGTATATTTGTATACGTCATCTTGTTTGTTGTATGGATAAGATTTTTCTTCGTAAAACATGCCATCTATATCTCGTCTTTCAGGTATTCCAGTTTGTAAGCGACAAAATCACATCAAATTACTTGTCTGATATTAATATTTATTCAATAAAGTTACGAATGTAGCCCTTTGCAAATATTTCTTTGTATTTTGTAATAGTGACTGTTTCACCGATATTAAATATATACCTTCCAAATTAATCAGTTGTCAAGTGACCAAACAAACTAATCCACATTTTTCATTTATCTGTGGTTCAACTGGAGTCATGTCTCCTGATATGTGATGAGTGTCCATCAATTCGTTTTGTAAAAAACGTCAACCTATTTGAGGTTTAATTTTGACTAAAATACTTTCAAATTCTAGTTTTGAATGGATCTGTTAAACCGTTCCATAACAGATATTATTTCATAAATTTCCTGTTGTAAAAATCTTTTTCTTTATTCAACTACATATTTTTTCTTCTCTTTTTCAAGATTTTTCTAAATTCATCATATGTATCTTTTCCCGTTTTTCGTTTTCACGTTCTCTTTCCAAGAGTTATTTGGAAGACATATGTCACTGTAAAATTATACTTGTATCTCTCGCTGTGCTTTGCATATGCTTGCATCTCAATAATGTTTGCCTGTCACTGGTCATCTAATGTTTCTCGCATGCTTTTTTAATGTGTATAAACAGTGTTTGTTTAATTAGTCTTTCAATCGGAAGTATTTTATTTTCTTCTTTTTTCACGATTAATTTGTTCCAAGTTGATTGATATGTGTTTAAGCAACTGTGCTGTCAGTATCGTAGTAAAGATGTCTTATTTACTGTTCATTGTCTTGCTCTGTAAAGTCCACCTTTGGTGAGAATACTCCATCGGTCGTCATAGTGGAGAGGTTCACAGTTGTCCATTCTTTAAAACGGTATATACGTTTATAGATTATATTATGCTTCATAAATTGTATTTAAGTGTTATCAACAAGCCGACAAAAGAGCATTCAGCAACAGCTTCTTTGATTTTCAACAATATCTTCAATTATTTCAAATATATGAATGATTTCAGGCTTAGGTCAAAAGTTTATATTCGTATAGTTGGATATAAAATAGTTAGTTCATATTTCTGTGTCACCATGTGCTAACTAAACATATTTTCAGTAAAGACTCCATCTGTTTTTTAATCGTTGTAAATTGACCTTATGAAGTTCATGAGATCTTTAATTTGTACTGTAAATGTATCCAAATACGAATCTGGTCATTTGCTCACAAGATCTGCCTAATTGATTTACCGACCTATTTAATCCATATTGCTATCAGAGTTGGTGATATTTATCTCGATGCTATCATCATTGAATGTGGTATATAAATCCTCAAGCATTGCAAGCCATATTTTTTAATTATGTTTAAAATCATTAAATCAACATTTTGTTTTCTTTTATATGATTGTTTGCAACACAGCTATATTTGAACACTCGTTTTACCTGTTCAAACAAATACACATTATCTCTTGATAACGACAATACTGTTGTCATGTAAAACTCATTAAGTATTTATATCACCTCTCATAAAACTGTGGAACGCAATAAAATGTAGCTTTGTGATATTATTTATTGTCAGAAATTGACCAATATCATTTTCGATCGGCCTGTCTATGGATCCGTGTACGAGGGGAATAAGCAACAACTCCACGCAAACATATGTTATTAATAATAACATTTACTGTGCTGCAAATTATGTACAAATTTACATTGTCAACAATTCATTCAATAAACAACGATTACATCATTTCATCACATATTATTCGAAGTAAATGCTATTGGTACGAGTCAGTCACTCAAAGGAAAATATATCAAGTGTTCTATGTTTACAAAATCTCATTTTGCTTTAAAGTCTAGTACTCACGCACACAGGGAATAAAGCATGTCCTCACAGGACAGAATTATAAAAGTCGTCTACACAAGTCAGATGTATGCATCCACACAGGGAACAGTGTTACGATTTTATGGCCTAAAAATATGTAACAGAAAGAAAGTGAAACCAACAATGTAAGTAAAATCAACAAGCAATTTATTTCTAGACAATTAAAGGGAAAATTTGAAAGACATTTACAGCATTGTGAATTAAATCCAAATAATCCAACAATCCAAAGTGTCCTAATCACAAGTCCAAAATATAGAATGTTCCGAATAAATTCCAACAGCCTGGAATGTCCTTATGTGCCGGTAGTCTTGAATGTTCTGATATGCCTGAATGATGTAATCCAGAATATATTTTAATGAATTCACAAATATTCTAAAGTTATGTATCAATCCAAATGAGAATGAGAACTTCAGTAATTCCAATTAATATTTTCAATTAATAATTCCTCTCCCTCTGAATTTGCTCTGATTTTCACAACACAACTATAATCATTTGATTATTAAAATGATTCTTTATAGACTGACCATTAGTACAAGAATGAAACATTATTTACCAAACTCCCTATATCCACAGGGCCACCTGACAGAAGTTTCTAGAAAATCATATGCCTACATGACAAAAATCAGTATTTCTAGTGGAAAAACCAATCTGATTGTAAAGAAAAACAACCCTGACCATAAATTCTAAGTAAACAACTTGCTTACATCCTGCAATAAAGGACAAAGTTAAATATGTAAACATTACACATAACACTTCCCCTCATAAAGAAAAAGAAATATTTATGCAATAAAGCTTTCTTTTGATTATGCATAATCAAAATTACATAGGAAAATGTCTTCTAAGTGACACTCAGCTTAATTACACAAAATAAAGCAATATAGTACTTCTATACACCTGAGAGTGCATTAGCGATCATATTGTCTTTTCCCCTAATGTGTCGAATGTCAATGTTATATTCTTGCAGTATTAAACTCCATCTCAACAATCTCCGATTTTTGTCTTTCATTTTGTTAATAACAGTAAGGGGATTGTGATCACTGTATACAATAACCCGAGAAAGAGCCGAGGTAACATGCACTTCGAAATGTTTTAAAGCCAATAGCAAAACCAAACATTCCTTCTCAATTGTGGAATAATTTTTCTGGTGTTTGATTAGGTTTTTTTTTTAAAATTAGCACACTGGATGATTTACACCATTTTTGTCTTCTTGAATCAATACTGCACCAACCCCTACATCACTTGCATCAACGGTCATTTTAAATGATTGTCTGAAATTTGGTGCTGAAAGAACTGGAGCATTCTTAAGCATGGCCTTTAATTTGTCAAAACCTTTCTGACACTGGTCAGACAAATGATACTTGGGTTTCTTACTCAACAAATTTGTCAAAGGTTCGGCAATTTTGGAAAAATTTGAACAAAATTTCCGATAATATCCAGCCATAGCTAAAAATTGCATCAGTTGCTTTATACAAACAGGCACAGGGAATTCAGAAAATGCCTTGACCTTAGCTTCTAGAGGTGTGTAACCTTGTCCCACAATATGTCCTAAAAATGTGACACAAGCATGGCAAAACTCACTTTTGCTTACATTAATCGTCAAATTTGCATCACTGAGTCGATCGAAGAATTTCCGAACGGTATCCAAGTGATGTTTTCAGGTATCATTGTAGATAATGACGTCATCGATATACCGGATGGTATCATGTTTATAAGACGCTGAAATGTTGCCGGAAATTTTTTTTATACCAAAAGGCATCACTTGATATTGATAAAACCCATCTGAAGTCGCAAATGCTGATATTTCTTTCGCCCTTTCCGTGAGTGGAATTTGCCAGAATCCTTTCAAAAGGTCAAACTTGGTGACATAGTTCGCATTTCCAATTTTATCAATGCAATCATTCATTCTTGGCATTGGAAATTTCTTTTTTCAAATATTAATGTTTGAGAAGATTCATCCTGTAAGGATGCTATTTCACAGGTGCAGAATCTACACTGTTAACGTCATGATAGATTTTATTTGTTCATGTAGGAACATCAGGAAACCAGTGCTCATACTCATGTAATAGCTGTTTTAGGTAATTTCTTTCCTGTTGTTGTAGATGTGAAAGTTTCTGGTCCAGATTGTTCAATATTTCTGAATTTCGAAGGTTCGTTTAATCAGAATCACAACAGTCAAATTGGATTCCATCGTTTACATCCTCACGGCGTGGGACAGGTACAACTAAATCAATTGAATAATTAACTGGGCTATCTGTTCTCAAAATACTCCTTTAACATATTTATTTGACAAAGTTGTTACGGTTTACGCCTCTGTGGGTTGTAATGATATAATTTAAATCATTTCCTTTCTTTTCAACGGGTATAAGGACCATACAATTCAGCCCGAGGTATGGGCAAGAGAGCCAGAACTTTCTCATCAGGCTTAAAACTCCTATCCTGTGTATTTCTGTCATACCTTAATTTCATGTTTTACTGAGTAGAGTGAAGATTAGTTCTTGCTACTTCACAAGCATTTGACAACTTATATTTGAAATCAGAGACATAGTCAAGAAGATTAATCTTTAAATCTTCATTTGAAGAAGTTTCTCTTTCATCAATTTCAATGATTCACCTTGACTTTCAGGGTGATATGCAGAAGATTTAAACTGTTGGATGCCTAATTCATGCATAACTTGTTGGAAACTTCCAGATATAAAATTTGACCCTTGATCAAACTGGACAGATTTGGGAAGGCCAACTAGTGTAAAAAAAAAACTTCACCAAAGCTTTAACAATGGTTTTAGTTTTAATATTTCTCAAATGCATTGCCTCTGGAAATATTGTAGACCCACACATTATGGTCAACGAGTATTGTTTGCCTGACTTGGTCTTAGGTGAGGGACCGCCACAGTCTATCGTTATTCTGCTAAATGATTCATCAAATGCAGGAATATGTTAATATGTTAAAGATGAGCCGTATGTATCTTCTAATTGGGTTTTCCTACCATGTGACAAGTGTGACAAGATCTAAAGTATTTGGAAGCATCACTTTTAAGTTTCGGCCAATAAAAATGATTCAAGATCTTGTGATAAGTCTTATTGACGCCAACATGACCAGCCAAGGGAGTTTAATGGACTAGACAAAGAATTTCCTGTCGATATGACTCAGGAACGAGAATTTGATAGCTCACTGACCACTCGTCACCAGCGGATACCTAAGGTGGTCTCCATTTTCTCATAAGACCCCCTTTATCACAAAGTAACACACTGGAACTTGTGTGGCTTCAGTTTCACTAATAGCCCTCTGAAACAACGGGAGAGCTCAGGATCTTTTACCTGTAAGACAACGAATGCTTGTCTTTTGTCACCAATATTATAATAGAGAGAATGAGTTGTAAAAAGAGGATCACTGTGATCCATACCTTCTGATTATTCAATATCAGGAGAGAAAGTGACCTTATCAAAAGACTGACCAATAACTGTGTCAGTTAAAGGAATAATTTACTGATCAACATCACTCTCAAGAGTTCTTTTTGCTATAGCTCTGGTAAATGCACAAGCAGGATTCAAATCAGGGATTTCAATCTCTATAGGATCAACTTTGTTGATCCAAACAAGGCTTGTCAGTTACACGTGGATTAACCACGACCTTGTCTCCAGCTAGGTCATTGCCTAGTAACAAATGGATATCTTCTATAGGTAAAGAAGTCACTGCCCCAAAAGTCACAGGTCCCGAAACTAAGTCTGATTCCAAATTGACGCAGTGGAGAGGAACGTTTACATAGCCGCATTCTACTCCCTGAATAAAGACACTTTCACTAGAAGAAGACTTCTCAGACAAAGGCAAAGTACCTGATAACAAAAGATTCTGAGACGCTCCTGTGTCCCTTAATATTTTAATAGGGATAGGTTCGGCAGAATCACCAATAAGTGATATAGAACCTTCTGACATAAATGGTTAATAAGTCTTCAAACAATATCAGACTGGGGTTTGTTTGACCCAACATTGTATTGCTTTTAATACAAGACCATGACCTTGACCTCTTTGAAATAAGAGCATTTGGAATAGCTCTATCTACGGTCTGTTACTTATTTTTCAACCTGAAGCAATCAGAAATTACGTGCCCTTTCTTTTTACAATAAGTGAACGTAGGAAGAGATAAGGATTTCTCTTTTTTTACCAGAAAACTGCTGAGAGGAAGATATATTGACAATTTTTATTTTGTGAGTCAAGAAATAGTCATCAGCCATGCTCGTCAATATAGGTCTTGACATCACCGTGGAGACACCTCTTAAACTCTTCAATTAATACGAGCTGTCTGAGGTTATCGTAATCTTGATCAACCTTCTTAGCTGTCAAATAATTGTTCTTTTTCCCTTGCAAATTCAACATGAGTTTGTCCAGTTTCTTTTCTACAATTCCTAAACTTTTGTCGATATGCCTCAGGTACTAACTCATAACCCTTCAAAATGTACTCCTTAAGCACATCACAATCAGTGCTTTGTTGTACTAACAGTGACGTGTAGACTTCACGAGATTTGCCAATAAGTACACTTTGTAATAACAAAGTCCAGTGCTCTCTGGGCCATTTCAAGTTTTCAGCAATTTTCTCAAAGTGAAGAAAGTATTTATCTACTAACCTAATATATCTGGCAACATCAAAACCTGAACTTGTATGTAAATGGGATGGGGGAGATTGCTCCCCTTGCCAGTTCTTGTTGTTGTAATCTGTATTGCACATTTGTTTTCTTATCTCAGCATCTGTCTCTACTTCCCCTGTCTCTGCATTTCCCTCCTCTCTCTGTCTCTCTGTCTCTCACTCTCTCCGCATTTGTATTTCCCTCTCCTTCTCCTGTTTCTGCATTTATAGTTCCATTATTTCTTTTTAAAGCTTATTCCATCTGGTTTTTTTAATGTAATTTCCCAAATTTCCAATCAAAACCAGAAAGAGACTTATCAATTAAATCCACAGCACTATTATCCAATTTTTTTTCCTACCAAATATGGATCAAAAATATTCGTTGTCTCTTTCTTTCTCAAAGACGCTTTCGCTTCAGAAAGATCATAATGTCTGACAAGCTCAAGTAACTCGTCTTTTTTCATAGACTCTAACCCTACCTGGGTAGGACTTGAAACAAAGTTCTCAGCCTTAGATAACATTGTAAATGCTTGCTGGTTTCACTAAAGATTTCTCAAATGGGTGAAATAAAAACCTTTACCATCAACAATGAAAATTCCAAAACAAAGTCAATTTAAATTGTAATTTAAAGAAACTCACATCCCGAAAAAACGTAATAGAAAGAAAGTGAAACCAACAATGTAAGTAAAATCAACAAGCAATTTATTTCTAGACAGTTAAAGGGAAAATTCAAAAGACACTTACAGTATTGTGAATTAAAATCCAAATAATCCAGCAATCCTAAGTGTGCTAATCACAAGTTCAAAATCTAGAATGTTTCGAATGAATCGCAACAGCCTTGAACGTCCTGATGTGCCAGTTGTCATGAATGTTCTGATGTGTCGGTAGTCTTGAATGTCTTGATATGCCTGAGAGATGTAATCCAGAATATATTTGAATGAACTCACAAATATCCCAAAGTCATGTATCAATCCAAAATGAGAATGAGCACTTCAGTAATTGCAATGAATATTTTAAATAAATATTTTCTCTCTCTGAATTTGCTCTGATCTTTACAACATAACTATAAACATCTGATTATTCAATGATTCTTCATAGACTGACCATTAGAACAAGATGGAATATTATTATTTACCAAACTCCCTAAATATAAACACAGGCCACCTGACTAAATATTTTAATAAATCATATGCCTACATGACAAAAATCAGTAATTCTATTGGAAAAAAACAATCTAATTGTAAACAAAAGCAACCCTGACCACGAATTCTAAGTAAACAACTTGTTTACAACAATCAAGGACACACTATACATAACAACAGTGCATGTCCACACAAGACTGAATTATGCCTGCCCACACAGGATAGAAATATGCACCCACACAGGAAATAACACAGGTCCACGCAGGACATTACCCCTAACTCTACACAGAAAAAAAAGTGTTTCTTCAATTGAATTACGTATCTTACTTGCCTGTCCGGTTCATACTGATGATGTGGTATAACAGCGAGACTGTCCGGATCACGACAGGCGACATCCTAATACACTGACAACCAAGCTAGCAAGCCACAGTTAGCTCATTTTTTTCATCCCTATATGACCCAAGAATATGTAAATGAAGTTTCTACTGCTTTTTCATCTTGTAATCTTGTGACAGGAATGCCTAGTTAAGCAATGCACCCTTTATATGCACAGTTCTTGCTAACCCTCGCGCATGAAACTCGTGCATCACAACAGACCATGTACTGTGCACTTATGACAACTTAAAATACTTGCAAAATTAGTTACTGAATACTATCTACACTGCATAAATTAACTATAGTACACAAACAGTTTAGCTATACAAACGCTCTTCGTCTGCAAGTTATACTGTTCTATGGATATTTAAGCAAATAAAGTTATTAAAAATTATGAACTTCACTACTAACTTGTGACATTTATGTTGTGTAAAATAATTTCGAATCAATGTTCTGCTTTGCTCATTGTCTCGATATCCTATGTATATCCAGGGACCTGAAATTATTTTAGTTTAAAAAACATGTAAATGTGTTATACAGCACCAATGTAGTCTATGGTACAGGCACCTGGGGATGGAGAGTTAGTATTAGTTGTCCAGAAATACTGTAGTACAGTGATGTCAGATAAAATATGGCAAAACGTGAATGCCTGATTTAATCCGATTGATAGGCTATAAATATCAATGTGAAAGACCTCACCAATGTACAGTATCGTACACGGACATAGGGATATTTTTAAGAAAATGCGAGTGGTCCTGCAATGTTCTTGTATATGGTTACGAGATTTAATATTGCAAAAATATAATTGCTCCTGCACAATCAGTTTTCATCTACTAAGGATACACTCGTTTTATGCTATAACTCGATCATGACCACCGATGATGGAGCGTGAAGGAAGAAGATGAGCTTAGGAGAACGTGTTGACATTTGGAGTGTAGAGGAGATCCGGTTTGGAGAACATGGTGCCATCATTGTAACATGGAGAAAGAGATTTAGGACCACTTATTTAACTATTGACTGTTATTTCAATTTTTATCAGAGCTGCTCCACAGTTTCGCTGCTCGCAACCAGGCCTCGGGGCTCATTGCTCTTTGCTCGCTTCTGCGCAGCTCTTAAATATAAAATCATTTTTTTAAAACTTCTACTACTCAGGTGACCCATATATTTTCATTCTTTATACTACTATATTAAACAAACATTGCATGATAAATTTAACAATCGAATGGACGATAAAACAATGTTTGGTGTGTATTTTGAGGCACCTTGGTATGATATGAAAAAATTCAATGCTTGGTTTGTCACGAACAAATTATCCAATTGATTGAATCAAAAGATGAAATGCTCAATTGCAATAAATGTTCAAACACTATTTTTAAAAAAGAACGAGAATAATGCGGAGCATAAACGTTATCAATGCAAAGGTGGTAGTAATGTACAAATGTATTCATATCTCAGGTCAGTAATTCATACAAAATACTTTCTGAATAACCACCGAGTCCAGTGTTACACTATTACCAATATTACGCTTTGTTGGACGTAGAGTCAGATAGAGGTACGATAGTCTACAAAAATAATAAAATGTGAAAAAGGTCGTGTTTGACCCGTTGTGTAAATCAATTGTCAACATCTGCTGTGTCGATGACTCCCTTTATGGATAAGGATCCCTATAAACTCGTGTACTATTTGCAAACAAATGTGAATGTCTTGTGTGTTTTGCAATATATTATTTCAATGTCTCTTGTCGTCGCTCTGTTCTTTTTGGTTTGTCCATTGCACATAACGATCCCCATGCTTTGTCTAAAATGTTTTGGTCGATGGATTTGATTCTATCAATCTCTTGCTTCGCTGCCTCGTATATATATTCAAGAATTTCGACTTCCTCTTTTTCGGCCAAAAGATCGCATTCGTGTATGTAGAATGATATCAGGTATGCGATTACAAGATATGGTTTCAACTGTATTTAAGGTGCAGCAGTTATATATTCGGAAGAATTCTAATCTAGTATTTGCTTGTAACAATTCACAATTAACCATTTCTCTCATTTACTAAACTTGAAATTCTCTGTTGAACTATTTCAAGGTAAAAAAAAAGCATGTACACTATATTCATAAAATAGCCTTCAGTATTATCAAATATTTTCCAAATCTTGTCTCTCAAAAAGTGACCCTAAGGCCGTAGTTAACCTGCTATCTATTTAACATAGTCTTTCTCTGAAACATCATCTCTTTATGAGGTGTATCTTCTGTACAATAACGTACAATATCATCTCTTTTTTTATTACTGTTTAGTTTTTTTTCGAGTTTTTATTGTCGACTAGCCTACTACCTACTGCTCCATTGTTTGTTTGTTTGTTGTTTTTGTTTTGTTTTTTTTTGTTTTTTTTTTTAAATCTTTTTCTTTGATTATCTCTTTTGTTTTTCTTTTGCTTTTCTCTTTGATTATCTTATTTAAAGTTGTTTCACCGTTAGAATTGTTATCATCGCTCTGTTGCTAGGTGCATTGAAGATGCAAAAATATATGACTAAACATCTGACTTTGTTTAGTTTTTAGGGGTATCTAAATGGAGAGGGTATGCTAAATTCCTTTATAATTTTATAATATGTATTCCTTGGTACCCCTACATTTGTACAAGCCCTATATATGTTCATATCCTGCTGTAATTCGGATAAAGTTAAAAATGAGCGAAAGCTTGTAGTTTTTCTTGAGACCTTAGTATTTTTAATTAATGCAATTCCATTCCAGTACAACTTCTTCATAACTGAAGTAGTTGTTTCATGAGTCATGTACTATTTAATTCTTTTGAATTTACAATGAATGTAAAATGGCTCACTGTATATAACCATCAGCTAATACGTTTATGTTGTTTACCAAAAAAGAACGCTTGTCATCAAAGTCTGACAAATCTACCTTGTTCGTCGTAATGCTATACATTTCATGATTCTATGATCTAAGGATGTTTGCTTTTTTGTAATTATCCTCATAATTGAAAATACAGTTCCGGTAATCTCAACCTTTACATTTTGATTGATTACACACTTTTTGATTCCTTAATATACTTTCTTTTCATCTTGATCAGATTTAAATGATAAGAGGTTTGAACTCAACCCACAAACCTCTTTTATATGTGTGCCTTTTAGCTCATCCTTGAATCCTCCTGCCAAGTTATGGTCTTGCAAGTGGAATGCCCTGTTTGAAGTCTCTGGTATAGTACAAATTGTGTTCTGCTTCATTTCATAATATAATTGTTACTTTTAACACTTTTGCAAAGTGAGTCCGCAGCTGTTAAATGAAAATACATCCAATAAATGTATTTGTTTTTAATTTGTTATAGTAAAACTCATACATCAACCATTTGGGCAGTAAAACCAGCGTATATAGATTTGTTTAATTTAATTTTCTTGTTTTTAAGGCTGGGTAACACTAAATAATAATCATATTGTTATGGATGCTTAACTTAGTCCATATAGTAAGTCGCACTTTAAGTTTTAGTTAAGTTGTCAACAACATGTTTAATACATTTTAGTTCAAGGCCAGTCCTATTTACAACTGTTTAGATCTAGGTTGGAGATTTGCCACTAAAGTGACGCACATCATGTTTGTGTGGGTCTTTCGAACGATGCTCGTCCTATTGCATTGTGAGTTATTATAAGATGTGTATATAATAGGACTTGATACGCATTTATTAATTCCTGTTTTAAAATAAGTCCTTGGGAATATGTTAATGAGCAGAGTTTATAGTTGTGCTGTAGACATAATTCGAAAGGAATTATTTATTTGAACATTCATTGGAGCTACAATAAAGTGTTCATAAACATTTGAATTTACATGTATCACTTTTGGATATTTGTGGACATTTTCAAAGATATTTTGGATTGCATCATTGTGGTATATCAGGACATTCAAGACTTATTGATTCGGAACATAAATTCATTCGGAATATTCTAACTTTTTCACTTTTGTTTAGGACATTTAGGCTTATCTGGAATTTAATTCATAAATTGTAAAATGTCTTTTGAATTTTCATTTTAATTACAGAGAAATACATTTTTTGTTGATTTTGCATACATTGTTGGTTTCACTTTCTTTCTGTTACATTAGTTTAAGACCTAGAGTCGTAGCACATATCCATTATGAAATTTTCGATATTTCTTTTCATCTGTGTATATTTGAACAGTTGTCCTCTTCCTACGACTTTCAATCTGTTTGGCAAAGACTGAGGTTTTCACCAATTTGAAGAAGTCCTTTGCGAAATCGTTAGGAGCTTTTATTCTGATACAAGAATTGAGTTATATGCACGATTTAAACCAAGGTTACTGATCAAAACAGACAGCATTCTGTTTGAAACCGAACGGAATATACAAATTAGGTTTTTAAAGTGAATGACGTATTTCTATTTGTTGTTCAATGTACAGAGTAATTTAGGTACAGTTCTCTTGGGTATTTTTCCTTCTTCGATAAATTGTTTTTTGGAGTTTATGACAAATCAGTCTTATTAGGTACAGGTGTCTCAAGTTCAAGAGGATAGTTCTTAAATTAGTCATCTAGGAAGCAAATCCACTTCTAAAATGTAGCCTGTAATACAGTTGCCATGAATGTTAATAAAGATTTTTTTCTCTACTTATTCAGTTTCTATCAGTGTTCGCCTCTCTGAAGTTTTTTAACCAGCATATATTGACACATCTCGCAATCATACAAATTGCTAGTAAATATATTTTTCTAAATAATTTGGTGGCGTGCATTGAAAATCGTTACTCATTTCAATAAGCTTGTCATCTTCTATTTAAAACAATTTTCGTGAACCTATCAACTATAGAATTTTTACTGAATGAAATATCTTACTCATCGTTGTTCGATATGTATGCAACCTCATGGTCTAGATAATGCCACGCTAATTCTTTAATGACCAGATGGCTGTCATAACTAGACAATAGTATGAATTTTGAATACTTGACATTTTAAGTCACAGTCGTTTTAAGAAGGACCTCTGAATATTTTCCAGTTAAATTAGCATGATCACGCCCCTTTTGTGCATGTGCTGCATTATCCATAAGCTTATAGTTTTCAATTTATTACTCATATGGCAATTGATAGTTAAATTATGTTTCTTTTATATTCTTCGGTGAAGATAACAGGTGTTGCATTATTAGGTTTAATTCTTGATATACAAGTCTCGCGTGTTCACCAAGCTCTTATTAGACATCTTTAATATGATTAGCACCTCTAAAAACAATTAGCGTTTCATCGTTGTGAATTGATTTGAGGCACATACAAGATCCTAATGGAATGTACTTAGCTGTTTTGAAGTGAGCACGATTATGTATGACCCTCGGTAGTTTATTTTCCTTAACACTCTGAAAGTCGCAGTAGATGACATTAAGAACTTTAAATTGATGCTCAAGATTGTTGAATTTAATTAGTTAACCTTCTTAGGAATTATGTCTATCATGATGCCTATACTGTAACCTTTTCAAGAGTATCGAAAACATTAAGGATGTCTTCCTTGTGTACTTTTGTCCATTTCGTTTTTAAATTTGATCGGTTCAATCTTACAGTCGCCATTAAAGATCATAGCAAATCATGTCCTTTTTCGTTCTTGTCTCTTATCACCCCCACATGCCAAGTGTGTATATCTTCCACTGTGTTATACTCATTAACAGAGATACCTAATTCATTTTCGCATTTATGTATGACTTCTATTTTTACCTGACATTCATCAAACCAATAAGTGTATCTATCTAAATTGTATTATGAAGGTCTGTATTTATGGTAACTTTATTATGTGTTTAAAATGTACCAACACAGAAGAAAAATGTATTGACATAGTTTTCCCACGCGTTATCATTTTTTATTATTTTAACACTCTTGTTACTTCAATGTCCGAGCTGCCCCTGAGCAGATGGGTCTTATCAATATTTATCGTGAAGTATCCACTTAAGTCAAATACCCACTTCATGCATTCAGTAATCTTCTGTTTGAAATTGGTGTTGAGTTCATCGAAAAGACCAGTTATCGCTTTATCTATTTCGCTTTTGTTCAATATTGACCATAAACTAGTGTATCACATAAAGTCAGTTGTCTCAACCAAACCTTGAGAGAAAGTATAACGTTTACTGAATCAGTTGTTTTTAGTTTGTTGATGATACTTGTTTCAAGTGAGGTTCAATTTGACTGTAGAACACGTAAAGGTCCTGATCATTACCTCCAAAGAATGTGTATGTTTTGACAAAACAAGTAAAAGGTGATGTCCTTTTCTAATTCTGTCTTATTCATTTCAGCCTTTTCTCAGCCTTGTCCTCCGTATGGTGTAATTTCACTTTCGCTGTGACCCTTTCATGCTTTAGCGTCAAGCTCATTTCCTCAGTTTGCCTTCTTATCTAAAACTCCTGATGTCGTTTCTCACTCTTCCTCCCACCCACCACACCTCTCTCTCTCTCTCTCTCTCTCTCTCTCTCTCTCTCTCTCTCTCTCTCTCTCTCTCTCTCTCTCTCTCTCTCTGTTTGGCCCTCAAGCAAAATAAAGTTTCTTAGATATGTATTATAAAGGCAAGTGCCTTAGCTCTGTAGTATCAAGGCAAGTTAATGATCCCTGTCATCCATATAAATTCATAAACGGTGCTTTCAAGACGTAGGACTTACGATTTAAGTTTATGAGGTTGAGGTTAATTTCAAATATGTCATGTAGTAACATAATATAAGAATATCATAATCATACTTATTTAATGGATCTACTATAACTCGGACATACAAAGATCTTAATTAAATTTATAAATTTAATTTTTGAAAATGTTTCTTAAATGCGCTGCTTTTAAATAACATTTACCGATTATTTTTTTAACTTTGATACCAAACTACTGACGGTCACTATTTCTCATTTGCCTCGGTAACAGGAAGTTATCGGAATACTCAGCATCTTGGCAAACCCCTTGATCAGAAAAGAAAACCATTCACCGTGGCGAATGCTTCACACGTTGATTACTGATGCAGTAGGATAAAAATGAAAAGTAATTATACTGAAACTTTGGGGGTATGCTTTCTAAGTAGTAACACGGTAATATGGCCTTCTTTGTTGCCAATAGTACAGTAATGGTTTGTTATGCCATAGGTGTAGTCAATTCTACGGAATCTCGTTCTCTCGTTTCGTTCCCTCACAAATACATTATTTCTCTGAATCTTTCAGGCCATTATTATGTCGTCCTAATTTTACAGTACGTTTATTTACTATAGAATAAGTGAACATAATTGCAAGTTTTGGGGGTTTCAGAGCTATATTGCATTTCAGAAAATAAAATTTAGAAAATAACAGAACAGAACAAAACTTTATTCACACTCAGGTCACAAATGTGATATGGTGACATGTTATATCATCCAACTGCATACGATGGTATCCAAACAAGATTATGCAAATAATTTACTTTGCAAGGCAAAAATAATTAATTTTAATAAATTTGCACTTTTATTGTTGCATTAACATTCCTTCTTCATGAAAATTGTTTAAATTAAACATTCATATAGATCCAAACTTTTAGATAAATACCTTTCTCATTTCTCGAACATGAAATTCAGTAGTACTGATATTCGTTACTATTCGTTCACATACTCTTTTTTATATTTTTATATCTGGGAAAATTTAGCTATCGCCCAGTTTCAGCAGGTAATTTGCCATTACAACTCCTGAAATTAAGAAGCGTTATACAATTACTAGTTGGTAAATTTAGTAAGTAATTTTCCATATATTAAATTTAAATTATTAAAGGAGTTTCATAAATTTTGTTTGAAATGAGCACAGATTTAAGATTATATTTATCACATGACAAAAAATATTGATTTTTTTCAATGACATCGCATAACATGTGTAGTGAACTGTTTTTTGAGGAACATTCGGATGCCTCAGACAAAAGCCTTTGCCTCACTTAAAGGTATTCCACGTGATTAACATCGCACAAAACACGTTTATTAACATAAACAACACTGTACCCATCTGGTACAAAACCGTACATAATGATCGTCTTTTTACGAAAGGTATGTTTACAGTTACCTTTAGTAAATACAATATAAAATTGAAACACCAATCTAAAACAAAAGGAAATATTATGAATACTGTACTCGACCAGAGTGACCAGTTAGTTTGACATTGTAATGGAATATTCGCTGGTCTCAGTCCATTCGAACAGTAGGTGCTGCTGTACATGTATCACGCATGAAGACGAGCTATCTCGTTCATTTCAAGTATGCATGTGCATGCACACAACTTTACCTTTTTCTAAAGTGAACTAGGCCATAATAATCTTAAAATCAAAGAAATCTGTCGTGCAGTCAGCTTCGTTTTAGGTGTGACAATCATTTGCTTAACCCCTCTACCATAATCTCTCTCAGCGTTGATCTCTTAGAGTCACGCGAGAGTCTGGTAGAACCAGATTGAATTGCTCTAAGACCTTTCAAAATTGAATTCATAATGGATTGGTTGTACCTGTGTGACTGTCTTTCAATAAGAACTCCCGTCGTAGACAACAATATACATAAGAGAAGAGGGATTTCGTTCAAAGAAGTCTTCCACGCATGCGTGAATGATTGCTGGCATTCTGTTGTGGTGGGTACTTCAAACTACTGGTACCGAGGGCGGGAAAAGCAATCGACTGCATGTTGTATTTGTGTGCCAGATTCAGACACTCGCAAACAAAGACAGCTAGTTCCTGTAAAGGATATCATCAAGTCAATTAAGTTACAGAAAGTAAGAAAACGTTATTTACTAACAATCGTACAACTCTCTATATTCTACGTAATAAAACCTGGCAAAATCTTGTTGAATACACCAAATCTTCGTGCACTGTTAAATCATACGCAAGAAAACAATTTTAAAAAATCGTTAAAATTAGAAAGAAGGTTATGCCGATTCAATATACCAAACTAATTTAATACTTTCTAATTGATGTGCGAATATTACTTCCAAGTTATACAGGATGACATATATATGGACTTGATTGATTTTCTCTGTAATTTGTAATTTAGAATAAAGGAAAAAATAAAAAAATTCGTTGTGTTGTATATCTCAAACAATATAAACTATAATATCGAGGCAAACATTTTTTAAGTAACGCAATTAAAAATTATTTCTTATTTATTGTTTCAAAAATGCAAAAGAATAACACTTACTGCCTTCTTGAAGATTAAGCCGTCGCCACTCCAGGACGATAAAACACCAAAATAAACCTTCTTACTATACAGATTGTAAGCCGCAGTTACTGCAACTTGGAATTTGGTCCTTTTTTTAAATTCCAATTGGGTACTTTAATTTGCACTTCTCCGGTGGTTGAGACCCTGCTTTCCCCAGAAGTGACTGTGCAAGTCCGCCATTACTGAGGTTAAGGTCAGACCAGCAGCTGCACACCAGTACATCAAACTACACTGAAGGAATACAATTAATACATTTAACGGTTTCACATGAAGCCTATATTGGAAGCTTTTTCTTCAATGATATTCATGATTCCATGTTGATGTATGCAACAGAAAAGCAAAGAAGATGTGACTATTAGACGCCACATCGTACGCACTGCAAGGGAGCCAAACAAACAAAGGTCATCTGAGATGTAAATAATAATAGTACTTTTAAATGATAACTTTAAATTTACGTTGTGTTCAGTCAGTGTCAATAATAAGAAAATACAATTTTACATGTAAAACAGGTAGTTTGGTATAACAAAGTCAAGAGCAACTTCAACCTTTCATTATTTAATTTTGTCCCAGAATATTTCCCTTCAAAACTGAGTGATTAAGGAACCGACCATGTAATGTTTTTTGTTGCTTTTGTTTCAGTTTTTTCGGGGAGGAGGAGGTTGGGGAGTTTCTTTTGAGCGGGTTATATATATATATATATATATATATATATATATATATATATATATATATATATATATATATATATATACATATATATATATATATATATATATATATATATATACATGCTCTTTAACTTCAAGATAATTTATTTTTTCTCAGCTAATATAATGAATATAATTAGATTTGCATATTTTGCAAATTTGACAGGGAACATTAGAAACGAAGTACCTTTACACTACGACCTTCGCAACTCTAAAGTGCATTTTAACAATGATTTTAATATGAATGAAATGGAAATAAACTTATTTGGACAGAAAGGGTAACTATACTTGCCTCGACTTTGCTAAGGAGGTAACCTGAAATGAACGAACAAGAGTGACGAGCCAAATATTATTCATGCTTAAATCAAAATTGCGGGTTCTACCATTGGTCTCTTTTTATGCATGTGTATGGCAATTTTATCAAACATTTATATGGAGAAAAAAAAAACTGAAGTCACAATCAAAGAAAACATTTCGGTTGGAAAATAAAAAATGTCCCCCAATCGTTGAGCAAGGCTTCGATGTTAATCAGATAATCTTTGAATATGTTGGCGATATAGAAATTGTAAAAATCATGTTTAATTATCTCCTTGTTTTTACTCGAGATGCTTTGTTTTCAATGACCTGTCCACTATCAAGATCTGTTTTTACCAGAGTAAATAGAAACATGAAGCCAAACTTTTCTTTGCATGCCTTAAAAGAAAGCAGCCATTACCCAGACTAAAATAGTCCATATACATTTAGTAGATCCCCTTCCTTATTTGGTCAGTGATGCCTGTGGAAAAGTAAACACACAAGCGAAGTTCCAATATTGCATTTAATTCTAGCTCGATACACACTTCTCTACCATTGTTTCAGCCACAAAACCAGTTTTGTTTTTTTAAGCACATTCAGTTTTACTGAGAGAATGAATGAATTTTTAATGTTATTCTATGCTCTTACCATATAGAACTACACACATTAGTCCGATAACAGAACAGATGAATGATTATATTCCATTCGTAGTTGTAATAAGAGAAAGATTTTAAATCTTGACTGTCTTTTGGTTTGGAATTTCTAGCTGATACGTGCCTGCTAATTAGATTAGCAAGTGTCCCTAACTTCAAACACTGATGAATATCGTTATATACGAGTACAAGTTGAAGTGTCTTATCAGTCAGTGCAAAGCAGGAAATGGGGCAGTAATGACGTTCCAAATAGATAGGAAACGAGACGTTTTGACTATTAGTTTATCGTGAGATATTTACTGTTTGGAAACGGTTATTCATGTACATTTTTTTAATTGGTAGTATACCTTTCGACCGACTTGTGCATTGCCTAAGAATACTCTCTTGCTTGGTTCAGGCAGTGGACGTCCATATATAGTAGGCACAACTATGTATGTAGCTGATGCCATCCGGTATACTGCAGCTGAGTGTTGTCTTTTAGGACAAACATAATCTTAGTGAATACAAGGCATCACACATGGCGAAATGCATCTTTTTATACAGTATTGTTTTAGGAAATTACTTCCGATGTTTTGCCATAAATTTTATTGTGAAATGGGTATGAAATTCATTTACTTCACAGTTGTTTTCAGATTATCAGAGACGACTAATAATTGGGGATGAGCGATTATTGAAGGGTATGCAAACTGTAAATATGATTCCAATATGAGCGATTTGTTTATGAAGAAATTGCGGGATGGACCATTATTAGATCATGGGCAATAGTTTTAGAAATACGGCATCTCAATAATACAGTATATGCACACCTCTAAGAGAATCCCTCTAGTTTAGCTCGTTACACATATGCCGAATGATATGCACTTTTGTTTCTTCCTTTTTTAGATATTTTATGCACAATATACCCACATTCAACAGCCATCCACTGAAGGGACAGTATCAGGGTCAACAGTTCAGTTAGTAGAGGTCAAAGTATATTTAACAGGATTTTAAATGGAAATTTACCATTTACACCAACTCTATCAGTTGTCCAAGCTTTACCAATATCATATTAAACTCTAACAAAATTTTGGCGTCACTTGCAAACGCAGCACATAATCAAATCTAATGTCGGTGTTGGTAAATTCTGCGAGGACTGTGTCCCTCTTCAACAGCCAACCAACAACCCGCCCCACCCTCGCATTGTAATGCAACATAAAGAGTGTAATTGTACGTAAACACATTATTAAGAAAATACATTTTCTGGCTTTATTCTTTTTGGCGACTTTAAAGTTTGTTATAAATATTTTATTGTAATTTACTCACAAGAATACTGACATATAGGGGAATCATCCTTTTTTTAACTAGATATGGATATCAATTTGCTCAGTAAACTCAAATAGTTTTCAATTTTATTTCATATAATGGTTGAAACCCAGTCTAAGTGTCAGTTAACTATCTGCAAATATACGTATTGTCGCGAGGGTTGCTTTGTAATGATCGTTCCAATTTCAAACAGTTTTGCGAACTGATTATCTTTGGTACCAAATGAACACTGGCATGCCAGGTTACTAAAGTGTATGCTGTCAGTTCGTCTCCTGGACCCACGTTATTAAAGCGCTGGGTTTATTGAGCTGAAACCAGATTATCTAACTATTTGTATTTGTGTAGTTCTTTCAGAATTATTACTAGTAGTACGTTTGTGCTAGATCTGATATTATTACCAATTATCAGATTAATGATAATTAAATTTAGTGTAGCGTAGACAATAAAAATAGTGCAGGTTCGGAAAAAACACTTTATTAACTTGCAAGTATAGGACTAATGGGAGTTCTGCTCAGAAGAAATATATAAAAAATATCTGGCGTCAAATGCCAAAATTTCCATCAGCCCCTACTCCTTGCTGGCACAATTTCTCAAATACTGCATGAACAACATAACACACACTCGTGCCCAACACGAGAAAATTACTGGCACATGTAATAAACTATTGCATACAACATCATGGCTGAAATACAACAATCAATAAATGAAAAATATTACACTAGTAAATACAAATAAAATGACCTTCATGTTCTTATATTTTAATAATGAACCACTGAACTTACTACTGAACACTCAAAATGTGGTCCAGACTTTTCTTTATCTTACTACTGAAACACGAAATTCTGTTGAAATCTTACTAGTCTATTTAATGTAGATTATTAATTACTACAATTATTGCTATGAAAATCACAGTAAAAAATAATTTAAAATTATTTATACAACATAAATGATGAAGCAAAGATTCACTGTGATCAACGCAACATTTTTCAGAGACGTGTTAGAGATATTGAATGAGTTTAGCATAAAAGCAACAATCCCGGTATCAAAAGAAAATATGTGCATGTTTACAAGTTGGGGTGGAATACAACTGTGGTCAAAGTTAGTTGCGGTACAAAACAACTATCAAAGTGATATAAATGTTGATTTGACTATTTCAAACATAATACAGTGTTACGACTAGGGGTTATGTATAGGGTTTAGCTCCATACACATATCCCGAATGATATGCACTTTTATGTAGGGGTTATGTATAGGGGTTTAGCTCGTTACACGTATGCCGAATGATATGCACTTAATCCTTGTGAATCTGGAATCTCACAAGTTCTAGAAATGTTTCCGATAATTCCACGGAGCTGTAAAATAATTCAGGTTGAAGACACAGTACTGAATCCTAAATGTACTGTATTAATTAATAAATATGCAAAGAATAATATCCCACATTCAAAATGAATCAAATTCGTTATGAACTCTCACTCTCTATGTAACTATGAAGAATACCAGAATGCGGCTATTAATCCCTATATGTATAACCTTAATGCGCATAAACAAAATAAAAACCCATTACGTCTTAAACAAACAACTACGTATTTCGAAATATTGCAACCCTCTCCGAACCAATCAGAAATTAGGTTATGCGTGATTCCGCTAAAGTGCTAGAGTACATGTGTTTTAAACAGTAATTATTGTATTGATTCATTGATCTCGGTCAGAAGTTCACCTTCTTCCCACGCTCTAAACCCACGTGATATGACCAAGGTTTCGAAATATTGATCGAGCCTACCGTATGTATACTCATAAGACGACAGCTATTTAGACTAAGAACAGAGATCATAAACTAATAAACTATACCATTATTAAAAGGAAAAATATATATAATTCCATAACAACAGTATCCTACAAAGTTTCAAGAAAGATGCTGATTTACAGATTTCATTCAGTTATAATAAAAAAAAACATTGGAATCGGCAGCATAAATCTGGAGGACAGGATGATGAAACCTTTTGCAGTATGAGGATAGATCAAATAACGTATTTGATGTAGACATGTACACAAATTTGTATACAGCTAAATTTAACGCTCAGCCTCAAGATCTCGTCAGTTCATAAATTCCATATACAACGATTCATCAAAACAGATATAGAATTTGTGGTAAACAAAGTTAGGTTAAAAACAACAGCAGATGGTGACTCAGTATATGAATCAGTTGTTTTGAAATCAATCATTGGAATGTTAAAGTTTGACATCGCTCTGAAATCGTTCATAAGCTTGAAAAGGATAAAGAAATGTATCAAATTTGTGACAATAAAATTACAAGTTGTAGATGGATGTACTGTTGGCTTCTTGATCACTCCACAGACAATTTGTCAATCGTGGTTACCTCCACGGTGCTCACTTCAAAATGCTAATCGCTCAATAGAAAGTGGCCAAACACGAAAGGCATCAAAAAATGGATGAATGATTCCATTAGATATATAATCCTATGAACACTCACGTAAAATATTAATAATTCTAGTGGTTTATGAGTAAATTAATTCAGTTTTTATGTACAATTTATGTATCGTGTGAATGACACCCATTGTGAACTAAACCCCCCTCACACACACACACACACACACACACACACACACACACACTAATCTGTTGGAAGTAAAATGACTCGTATGACAAATGAGAAGGCATAATATATTCTTGATATGTCTTTAAGAAAAGGTGAAACAAGCAAAGATTCACCAGTCATTACTCAGTCTACTAAACAAAGGAAACTAGACAACACAGTGCAACCAGTTGTGCATCGAGTTGAAGTAGACAGTATAGAGGAAGATGCGTGCATTTATTTTATGAAAGAGGGCAGTGGTACTGTTGCTGGAAATGATCCGAAACTACAAATACTGTAAAGCAATGATCAAAAATTTTCATCTAGATTTGATCAGTGGGTGAAATATTTACCAGCTTTTGTGGTGAACATTGGAAGGAATTTATCAATTTTGGATATACATAATTTAGTGCCGACTCTCAAGTATTATATATATATATATATATATATATATATATATATATATATATATATATATATATATAACCGACTCTCTAACAGTTGGTCGAAGTTTGAGTATAAGAAACAAATATTGTGTCGAAGCATGTATTGGGTCGTAAAAGGGATTGCAACCTAATGTTTCACGATCAATTTCTTTACTTTTCTCCTTTTTCGGTCGGAAATTCTTTGTTGAGATACAATTCCACGGCCCTGAAAAATAATAATCAACTCTATTTCCAATGAATATGCACCAAACTTTCTATCATTTTTCTTTAAAAGTTGAGGGGGCTATATCTGGCTAGTGTAAAAAAAGTACATTATGTTGAAGTACCATTTTTGCTCCATTAGTTTAGATGAAAATAGGTTTATTTCTTTGTCTAATCTTGCTCATAAAGAAATAGATTGATATTTGTTTTAAATTAGCGTGTTTTCCGTTATAATTATGCAGAAATATACAAGATTTTAAAGATACTTGTATACACTTTTCAAGAACCCAGACATAGCACATATATTTTTAGCGCACCCTAGCCGGTAAAGTACAGTGAAGGTAGAGCAAAGATGGCGTCGTTTCGATTTATTTACAGAGTGGTGCAATAATGTATCTTTCGTTGTATCTACCGATCATTTTGCATTTATCGTATTCGTAAAAATCTAGGTCACCAAACCAAGACAAACCTGTTGAAGCCTGCTGACTAGGCAGGAGGTCAAGGGGTTTGTGCTCCATATGAGTGCAATCTTTATCATTAGAAAGTGTGTCGTCATTAGAAATGTACTTGAAACATGCACATATTACTCTTTACGCCTTATTTGTCCAGTTATAATTTACATTTATGATTTTGGTAATGCCTACCTATCAGGCACATGTATTAGTCCTACAATGTAAGACGTGGATCCTGATATTTATGCTTCATCTTTAAATTGATTAAAACATTCAGTGTGCACACCGTTTGCTACTTCCTAAACAATTTTTCAGCATCAAAACGTAGATCTCACATAAGTTGTGTACACCTTAAATCACCATTATGTTTTCAGTAACTTATTCAGTCTTTATATATTTTTACAGCAGCAGTCAATACTTGCTGACATATAAAAGAGAACAAAAATATAAAAATGATAAACTTCAATAATTTAAATGGTTGGAAATTCATACAAATTGCAGCATATGAGACTTTAGGAATATGGAATAAAAATAAATACATGGGTTTTTTTCGCAAAGAGTATTTGAAAGGTATTTTATATACTATATGCAATGCAACATTTGACAAGGAAAATGATCGATTTGAAGATTTTTTATCATCATAATTAAACTATAATATTATTATATTTTTATCCAGCTGTATCCGTTATTTTCGTCCATTTCGCTCAAAAACCAGGTATATATTCAAACATATGCATGGTACAAAATCCAAGCAACAAAGGAAGTTATAAAGCAGCATTGCACAAGATCACGTGATATGCGCGAACCTCAGACGTGCAGACAGTAGGCTGGATGTTAATAAGAGTGGTCGACAAGATCGAGGCTGGCGACACGATTAACAATTAAAGTGCACTCAACTTCAACCATTGCAAATAGACATGACACTTTTGAGTACAACCACATCTGATTCTGATGCATGCATCAATATTAATTCTTCCTTATGCCCACATTTATCTTATGTAAAAGTATTCGTACTAAGTTCAGGTTTGGTATTTTTAAAATTAGTAGTTAGATCTCTTTACGTTTTTAGTGATCAATTCGGAAACAATCACATCTCTCGACAAGACAATCTTTCCAATGGACACATGGAAATACTTTCAAAAGTTTAACACAGTTCTAGGAAAGTCATATAGGTATACATGAAGTATAAACGTAGAGAGCAGAGTTCAATAAAGACAGACAGACTAATATACATACAGAAAAGCAGGCAGATATACACAGAGTCAAACAGATCATATTATTATCGAAATTATATTTTTCCTTTGGAGCTGAACCTTTTAAATTCAAGTTTGTCAAGTAAACCATATATACTTCAAGCTTGAATAAACCAATTTGATCTTCATTTTTTAATGACATTTCATCTGTAGATTACATTTACCTGGTTCTCTTTTGCATTTTGTTGTCCACCGCGTAGTCGAGAGAGCGTTAAAATAGTCAGTGTATGTTGTTTTGTTTTTCAAAATATTTTCCACCGTTTGTCTGTGCTTTAGCAAATTACTCCTTCTTTCTTAAGCCCATTCGTCCATATGTCCGTCCATGAACAAAAATCTCAAATCCTCCAGCGTCCTAACTTTTGTTTTTCTATTTATCAAACACTCAATGTTGCCTCAGACCAAGAAAATAAATAAAGAGCATACTCTCCTTATATTTCCTATAATTATGGCACTTCATCAGCATCAAATCGACAGCCAAACGCCTTGTGAATATTTGAATATTCATCGCATTTGTTAATGCTTGATTGCTCCCAAATCAGTGTAAAGCTTTAACCACTCATACATTAAGATGAAATCGGTAACGAATAAATGTTTACCACTTTTTGCGAGTTATGGCCCATATTTGTCTAAAAATCTAAAAATATGCGTGTTAGCAATCAGGTATTCTAATGTTGTTTCAACCAAATATGCGTTAAAGCTTCATCTTCACAAGATAGTAGATTCAACCACCGTCATATATTTTAATCTTTATTCGAGAGTTTTGACCCTGAATTACTTACACCCTAAAAACCATAACCTTTTATGTTTTGAATTTCATTAACTTATCTGTTAAGCTGTTTCTTAAAATGGTTGAAAATAACTTCGATGATTAGCTAGCTGTTTTCAGTAATGGCTCATAATCGACGTATAACGGGATTACATTTAAAATACTCCGGCAGTACCTTTTTGATAATAATAAAATTTACTATGAACAATTACGACCATTTTATACAAAAATAATACCCTTCGTCGACCTAAAATATGTCAATGAATTGTGAATATTTAAGCAATTACATTTTTAATAATTCCAACCAAATTTACTGTGAATGTGCACTTTATCCAGATCTTGGATAAATTAATATATTAAGCACGATTTTGAGATATTTTGCAGAGTTACTGACCGTGGTGTGATGCAAACAGTTAACATTTTAACATAGCTAGGCAAGGACCATATAAATACATTTACGAAATAAAGATTTACCGTTCTACTGCTGGCAATTTCATATCAATGATAGTAAAAAATTCATGCAATCTCGCAAATACTGAATGAAATTTAAAATATCAACGCATGCTGGTAGTTTGTATTTTGAGTGCATGATTTATTTATTTATTTATGTATGTTGTTTTATTATTTTGTTTGGTTATGACGTTGTATCCTAGTGTAACCGAACTTTGTTGTACTATATTTTCTCTTTATTTTTAATCCTATTTTAGCTCGCTCATCGAACGTGCGGCTTTGGAATAATTCAAAATCGTTCATCCGAGTTTCCACTTATTTTAAGTTGTAAGTTTTTGTTTCGTCATTGACTTGTGCTTTCAGACAGATATAATCTGGGGAGACACTTATCTCCTATTACCACATGATCTGTTCAGATCTACAGCTTATCACATCGAGCCAAATACTGAGGGTTTCAGTTTCATTTCCCGTTTGAATATATTTATCATTGAACCGATTTCTTGTTTTAGATCAAAATCTTGACATTTGTTTGGTGTAACTGCGTCAGATATGGCCTTCGTGCTAACTGCGCGATCAGCCTATATTTCCAGGTATTAGTTACTTTATTCAACTATAAAGTTGGTATCGTAAATCTGAGAAAGTACGGAACTAGAGGGCAGGATTTTGAGGCGCTGTACATGCAGCATGAAACGTTTACACACATTCCTATCCTAAATTTCTGTTCATGTCAAGATGCCTGTAACGTAAAGAAACTGACTTTAGTCTTTGTGTATGAATAATTATTAAAAGAAATGTCAACAATTACAGAAAACAATTCTTTAAATTTAATAGCTTATATTGAAACTCCTTTATCAGTCGAACAGAAACATCCATGAGGACTATGAGTCAGTAGTGTTCACTCAACCGACTGTCCAAGTCCAAAGGAAAATCTGATTTATCTTCATTTGACCTGTTCTCAGACTTTAGGCCACACATGTTATGTTACCAATCCCAAATAGTGTCATTAGCTGCAAGTTGCGACAGTCAGGCTGAGTGCCAGTCCTGTTGCCTATACCTCAAAATATCTCCACTAGCTGTGCCGTCCGAGAGTACGTGTTATAAGTTGCTTGTTATAAAGAAAAGACAGCTTACATCCTATCAATTGCTGAATTGTTATATATTTCCACGAAATGTTTTTTTCTTATTTATTACGATTATAAATTTAAAGTTTACATTTACTTCTTTTAAGAGTGAGAACTGCATGATGCAAACTGTTTAGGGACAGACCGTTTAATTTGGAGGGGGGGAGGACTCGGATTTTGTCTCGAAAAAAAAATGTCGGCTCTCAACTAGCTTGACAAACAAATTTTTGCTCTGATTGATAGCAAAATAAATACCTATTATATTTGTTGAAAAAATAAATTGATCTCGAGGTAAAAATGAATTAAAATATCCCGGCTCCAAAGAAAATTCCCGACCCCCCCCCTCCCCCGATTATTACATGGTCTGTCCCTAATGTTCATCAGAGCGTAAAGTCGCAAAAATTGAGTGCTCCACGTTTGTGAATCCATGTAGTAGCCAATAAATCGAACATTACTTTTTCGAAACGCAATATTCGCGAAATGTAAATTATTAACAGTGGCATACATACAATATTTATGTAACTTTTGCAGGTTTTCTCTGTGTGTGTGTGTGTGTGTGTGTGTGTGTGTGTGTGTGTGTGTGTGTGTGTGTGTGTGTGTTTTGGGTCATATCTCCGAAACTATTCAAATCAGTACCAATAACCCAATAAGTTGTGCTGTATTTACCACTAAATCATACAAATACAAATTATCTAGACCTATATAAACATTGACGGGAATAACAATAAACCTATGGGTCTGTACTGTTGCTGGGGCACTAAGCAAGATGCGATGATACGCTATATTTGGGGCTAATGTCTTTCATAATTACTTCTATGATTTCCTACAAGTCAGATATTTTCTTTTAAAAGCTCTAGACTCTTAATAAGATTTTTTTCATCTAATTTAATATTATTTTCATTGGTTTCAGTTTATCATTTCTATTTTTTCCAACAGTGTATATACGATCAATTCATTTTCTTTCATTATGCTATAAGAATCGTTTTTGAATGCTTGACTTTTTAACATTTGAGTCTGATCTGTTCTTCATTTTATTTGATTCCACATTTGTTCCAATATCGTCCCTTTTATTTTATTCTCTCAGTTGAAGCAGAACTACACTATTAATTCTTTCATGATAATCAAAGTAATTTAAATTTGCAAGGTGACTGATCAACAAGAGATGCACACTAATGGAATCAGGTCACAATTAATACTTCCGGTTCAGCACGAATGCAGTCCCAGTCTATTTTTAGATAATTTTTTCCTCTCTCTTTTTGGTGGTGATGTATGCATTAGATTTAGGCATTCTGAGAATTGATTTAAAGGAAATTGATTATTGTTTAGAATATGAGCATTATGGTGTGGTTGTCTGTGTGTATTTTGGCGACAGTGCACAGTGAGTAATGAGGCATTGGTGCTGATCCGGAAGCGAAATCTGTGACTCATTGCACGTTGATTTGTTTACAGTCCAAACTCTCAGAAGAATTCCTGTTAACCTATGACAAGAACTTCAGCGTGAGTTCATCGTTGAAGATACTTTACATCAGCATATGATTTATTATAATTTGGACACAGTGGAAAGTTCAGTACTGACAAACAAATGTAGAGACTATAAAGGAAAATTACTTGAGGTCAGAGGCCAGATCTTGACGGAAGCGATTAGATAGATTCGTTTCGTTAAAGAAACTGACCCCATTTCAACCGACTTCGGCATTCCTAGGCTACCATCGCATATCAACCAACCCAAATGTATGTCAACGGCTCATGAAGGATTCACGATACTAATTCAGCTCTCATAGCAAACCTATGGAAGCACCATGATATTAAAAAGTCAATAACTTTACATTTCTGACTGCTCATGATCAAAACTCTATTTCTCAATATAGACCCATCCTTGATTCAAGCTTCTTTGTGAAGAAAGCTATATGTCCCGCGGCATGTTTGGATTTACATGTGTTTTCAAGTCCGCACCCCAAAAAATCAGGTTCTAATTTCAGAAATGGGTGTTCCAAAGTTAAGTATCTAAAAGGACTGAAATTCCATCAATAAAACATTGTCTCTATTTTTTTCGGTTACAAATAGAACAAGCTCTCAAAAGATTCTATTTACTAAATTTTACTTTTAATTATCAAGCAATAATGGCAAAGCCAGACCCATATATACTCTATTGTATCTTCACCCATTTCTAGACTGGTTCCCATTCTTCCATATAATTAGTACCCTGACTCCTGCAAACGTATCGACTTCATTGTTCCAGGATTTAATTCCGTCAGGAAAAAGAGATCTGTGCAACCGTGTCAATATGGGCTGCCAAGTATGTGAGATATTCTTGAACATTTTGCCTCGAGTTGCCCGGTCAGTCGACAAGGGAACACGCTACACAGTACCGCATGTGCTGGAAGTAAGACCTTGATTCGACCCTGTCATAAGTATCAGGGTCCACGTTTAACATTGTAGAACTAAGTATAGCACCAGACTTTATGGAAAAATTGTTCAATCGACCATCGATAAGCTCTTGAGAGAGAGAGTACTAACGAAAACAAATTTATTTTAACGACGTTGTTTTTGCGACGATATATCAACAAAATCAACTGATTTTACCCGAAACTGTAAGGAAGTGACCTTGCTTACATATCACGGCAGATGTTACCATAGCGAAACCATGTGATCTGTTTTCTTGGAATACATCAGCTTCATACGCTGAGCATATTGCCAAAGTTGTGTAGATCTTCTGCCGAAATAAACAATTCGCCCAACATTCAGATTTGTAGTAAGACGTCACTGTATATTTTCAGCATTCATTAGGTCGAAGTCATTGGGTCGCAGAAAAAATATATATTTCTTATTTTATTTATTTTTTCAAAATTAACATATTTCTGTTGTATCTGTATACTTACTGTGTAATTTAATATTCACACGATTCGAATTCAGATGAATCTTATTGGAATAAAGTGTCATTTCGCACTTGCGACTTAATATCTGTTATTTTACGAGATTTTACTCACATCGACCAACTGCTGGGGAGTCGGTTATATATATATATATATATATATATATATATATATATATATATATATATATATATATATATATATATATATATATATATATATATATATATATACGCACCCGAGTGAATAATCACATAAGTTTCGTTCATCACTCGTGCAGCGTCAGTGGCTAGCAGGTGAAATTTATCGGCAGCGAATAGTACCTTGTGTTTTGATTAGTTAAAACTCTTGCGTATTGGGTCAATATATGAGATCATACTCACGTGCACTTAGCACAATTCGCAAAGTTGAGTCAATGTGGGGAGTTCATCGAGTAAGTTTGAAAAACGTTGACTCTTTTATATTTATTATTCTTGTTTGTGGTACTTGTTTGAATTTTACACTGTTGCTCCGTTTTGATTTTCACGTGATTTAGACATTTTACACGTGTTGTTGCAGATTCGCTGTGGCAACATATTGATTTGCATGTGATTCAGACAATTTACTCATTTTGTGCATTTCAATTTTTACGTGAGTTAGACATGTTATACATGTTGCAGCAGATTCGCTGTGGTTACATTTTGATTCGTGTGACTCAGACAATTTGCACATCTTAAAGCACATTCTCTCACATTTAATTGACATGGCAACTGCAGCACAAATGTCTCTGCGATCAGGGACTCGCAAAAATTACAAGTCGCGGCATGAGGGGGCTGATTTCAATGATTAGTTCGATGATTTGGAAGAAGGAGCCGTAGGTGGTATAGTGCCAATCCAATATAGACCAAATTCATATTCTGCGCCAGATATTGCAGAAAACACAAATTTGATTAGTTCCAAGCCAGACCAGATAGGCCACTGTTTGATTTTAGGTCGAGCCGGATTACAGGGGAACGAGATACTTCAGAGTGTGCTTCCTTCATAAACAAAACATAAGAAGACGAGGATAATGAATTACGGACATTTAAGGAGGAGCTAAGAAAGGTGGAGAAAAAGAAAAAAGCTATGGTGAAAAAAGAAAAAAAAATTGAGCAGATAGACAAAGCAAAGGCAGAATTAAAAGACCTCGAAAGTGCAAAGAAAGGTACATCTGAATTTATTCTGACTTCAGATAAAATCGCACTGAATAATTGTAAGAAACAAATAAGGATTCAAACATCTAAGATTCATACAAAATTGTCAAAATTAGGTTTAGTACATTCATTTGATTCTAGCATGTGGGTGGATGAGATAAGTGAGGGCGAGAGAGAGAGGGAGAGCAGCAGCTTACAAGTTTTGAATGATAAAATTGTATATTAGATATTTCTTAATACATTGTGTTGTCACTGTCATATCCTTTTGTCGGATGAACGTCAAAGAATTATCTTATTGATCTTATCTTATATGTATCGTAGGATCACTTTTATTTGAAGAAAACATGATGCAGGTGAATGTCACGATAATTTAGATCTTTAGAAGATTTTTGCCCATAGATTCATTGTTCGCGAGCCCGTCGGCCGCCTTCAAAAGAATTCGTCCACGCGAATATTGTTCAGTACAATTCAACAATCGATACATATTTTATTCGTCCCCTTGTCATTAAAAAATAAACTCTTAAAAAAATTTAAATCTTGTTTTTTCACGATTCTGTAAAAATAAATTCCCTGCATTAAATATAACTTGATATATGGTACACTTATTCAAAAGACTTCACTGAAGCTGAGATTATATGTTAAAGCTAAATGACGTTGAAAGTTCGAACCATTACACGAAAAATATTCTAATAAAATACGTCTCACTGGTCGAAATGTTAATAGATTGGTGTAAAATTCATCTTCAAAATCTTTGAGGAAAACCAAAACAGAATATGGCATCAGAGATAAAGCTTAAAAGAAATGTATTTAAACTATATACAGGAAAACTCTGATTTTAATGACCCATCGCAAGACAATGATTTTGTCCGCAAAATCGCTGTCGAATAGGAAATACTATTGAGGAGTTATTTTTGCGAGCTAGACATCGTCAGTCATATTCGCGAAGACTTGAATTCGCGATTTTATGAATGTAGAGTTAATTTCGCGATCTTTGTAGCTACAAGCTTTATAAAAATACTCAATACATGAGGCCTTGACCGGTGTATTGAAAAATTCAAAAATTAGTCATGTGCTGTGTGTATGTAGTGAGGAATGTATTATAATTTAATTCGTGAAAATAAGATGTAAATGTGTCAAATAGCAAATATAAATTTACGGGGGGGGGGGTCAGTTTGCCAGTTGCAATAAAAGAGGCAAAATTCAGTCATTATATGGTCAAACACGTGTATAATTCATACTTTGCTGTATTCGTGAGAAATGGTCAGAATTAAGTCTACGCGCTTAATTTAAATGTGACAATGGCGATGATTACACTCCAACTAATCGGGTTTATGCCCGAAATAGTTTTCAATATTTTCAACATTTAAAGAATTGTTATTTAATCATTGCTGCTCCCAAGCATTTTAAAGCTGTCTGGCTCATTATTAAATATTTTATCTGGCCTCTAATTTTATCCTGTGCATATTGGATGTCAGTTACGGCTGGTGAGTGATGGATGGGGATTTTAATTGCTAAGTTTTATACTTGCTGTGATATTATCAGCAAGGGATTAGATTTCGCGTCCTCTTCTCCTCATGAATGTACACGACGATAAATATCTCTCAAATAATTCCCAATCTACATTAGTCATCCGTATAACTGCTTTTTGGTTTCATCTTTTTTTTAAAATAATTTCAACATATTAAATGAGAGGTATTTTGGAAGTCGGTGCAAATGAACAATCAGGATAATTAGCATCTGGATCATCATCATTCTACTGTATCCATCTCTAGGTATTCAAATATAAACTGAAAAAGCGGTCATAAGAAGCTCTTGCACTTTTCCACTCAAACTTCAATCATAAACACAGTTGCTTTGCCCTACCTAGTTTCTGTCGGCATGGTCAATGCAGATATATGGATGTTTCCTGGGTTGGTACATTGTTTTACATGATCCTTCAATCATTGCTAACTATTAACTCCATGTTTTCATGCTTCTTTCTCTTCGTCGATTTTTGAGGCCAATATCAATGTTCTTGTATATGCCATTAGCCCAGTGCTGTACTGTCAGCATGAAACAAAGCACACTGATTAAAATTTAACTGTTAAATCTGCTTTCATCAGGGCTGAGCAAATTTTTTTTTAATCACTAGTCCAGGATAAGTGGTTTCAGAAAATTCACTAGTCCCACCTTACTCTTCACTAGTCCCACCTTACTCTTCACTAGTCCCACCTTACTTTTCACTGGTCCCAAAATGGTAATCACTTGCCGAGATTTGATGAGATGTATGTACTTAATCCATAGAAAAAAACAAACGAAATAATATACAACATAATTATTTCTTAAAAGAATTTAATTTTTCAAAAACATTGGTTGTTATACATTTGGCTTCTTCAGGTTCATGTATATATGTTTTAGCTGATGGATTTGAAAAAATGTCCATGTATATGTCTGCCACCAGCACCAGCACTAAGCCAGCAGTTGATAGCTGTGTCTGGGTTAAAGTCCTCAAGCTCTGGTCCATTTGCGGAAATGTTCATTAGCATTTGTAAACTCTTTTGGTTTAAGGAATTCCTTAAAGAAGTCTTGATTAAGTTCATTGAACTAAATCCTCGTTCACACTCAGCAGTGGATGGGCTTATGACAAAAATGATTTCTAATAGTTTGCATAATTGACTGAGACTAGGTGGAGTATTCACTATGAGTGTTCCAAGAATTCTCTGTCTCTTAGTAGTGTCATATTTGACATTTTTTGCCATCACAGATTGTTGCTTATGTCTCTTTGAAGAAATAGCTACCGCACACTCAGTATCAGTCTTACGTTTTATCCTTCCACTTTCAAACAAATTTTCCTTCTCTGAATCGCCATTATTACCTTCCTTGAAAAAATAATTTAGCAAACTCATTTTATCCACAGAGTAACTATCAGCTTGCTTGACAACTACTTCTAAAGTGATCATAACATACATTTTCTCTTTTAAATACGAACAGAGACAGCTCATTAATTAGCGTAATTGTTTCGCTTCAAACGCAATATCGCACGTGGAAGTTAATCATCTGTATAATCAATTAAAAATTAAAGAATCATTACTGTCATTTAATCAGTTCATAAAAGAAACCAACACTGATGTCGGTAAAGTACCTTTCATTAATTTCATTATACTGACTCGCTGGATTAAAATCATAGTGAGCCGCTCGTGATAATCTGGCTTGATTAAACTCAATGCAACAAAGCCGCTTAAAACACTACTAATTGATCATACTGGCTTTCTTTCGTTTGACGTGTTTTGATTTGCCGATAATTTGGTCGCTTAGCCCAATATGCAGTCAAGCGGTAACAGGATGTAAATGTATACACGAAGAGGGGTAGAATCAAGTATTCAGTACGCCCATGAGGGCATGATTGGCCAAATAGAGGTAGATATAGTGATTAAAGCACGAAAATAAGGACTAGCCCTACTTTTTTAAAAAGCACTTGTCCCGGACTAGCGACTTGGACAATTTTACTTGCCCGACTTCAAAAATGACTAGTCCGGGACGTCTGGCTATGGGATTTGCTCAGCCCTGTTTCATTAATGGTGCAATTTTTAAAATGCATTCTGGGCATCATACAAGGAAACTGCTTATTTCTAATTGTTTAGAAATGTCTTGCATTTTCCTGTTTGTACTCCTAATATTGATAATTCTTTTATGACATGTTTTAAAACATAAATATGAAATTCCAAAAGAATTCTATCAAATAAAATCCTCATAACATATGATTCTCTAGAGTACATAACTTTTAGCAACTAGATCTGAGTTTGTAAAACACTCTACCGCCATTGCAGTTTTCGAACTGTGGACGTCTAAAATGCCCCACACCCGAAAACAAAACGCCAAAAGAACTGCAAAAATTATTTTACAAAATTAAATAGGTCATCTACAAATTTATATAAATAGGCCAAGCACTTTTTTTTAGTATTTATGCTCAGAAAAAGACCTATAAAAAGTAAAAGTTTCTTAAATGTACCCAAACTGCCACTCAATTTCTATTTATAAATATATAAACATTCTTATAAATTTTATTTTATAGGTCAAGCAGTTTCTGCATAATTGTACTAATGAAGTTTTCACCTAAAAAGTATAAGTTCAAAAATTACAAAACAAATCCTGATTTTACAAAAAATGCAAATTACATGAAAATCCAAAAGAGTTATCTACATATCCATGAAAAAATGTCTACCAAATTTCATATGCATTTGTCTAGCAGTTTATGTGTAATCGCACTAAAAGGAACCCAGAACTGAAATCCACATGCACGCACATGCAGACGTATGGACATGAAGATGTGCAGTTGCACATATGGATAGTAGCAAGAAAATATGCACCATTCTGCTGTTACATTGGGGGCGTAAGAATAGTATATTATTAACTTTATTAGAAAGACAATGATTCAGAGAGATAAATATATAGATAGATACAAATATATCTTCCTAACATTTGTGCTTTTTAAATTTATTTTCTATTATCTATCTCAGATGAAATCATGCATGTTTGTTTCTTCTCCAGTGGTTTCGTTCATTAAAGGTGACAATGTAGAGGTCTCTAATACTGGAGGTAGGATTATCGTTGAAAAAGTCCACACAAGTGTGAGATCTCACTGGAGAGTTTGTTTTATTTTATTTTATTTCTTTTTTTTTTTGTGAATTTTTATTGGACAAAAACAGATTGCAGAAAAATGAGAATAATTCTACATTAAAGATACAAATAAACACAAACCAGTGATTTTGCAGAAACCATGCTTGTCAGATCTCTATTAAGGTATTTAGGTTAAGTCCTTGTACAACTGATAACTTGTACACTGAACCAACACTAACCCCAAACCCCTCTTGTAAAATTTTCATTTCTGGCGGTCAAGGGCAATTCTGAATGTTTCATCTGACTAGGTGGCTCATAGAAACAATATGGGCCATATGCATTTTTGAAGTTCACAGTCATTATAACAAATTGGCATGCTTCTCATTACCCCTCAACCATCTCGATTTTGAGATATTTACATCTGTAGCAAACATACATAAACACATAAGCCAGGTTAGATATTCATTTGAAACCCAAGTTATGCATTTGATCTAATCTGCTAATCTAACTGTCAAATGTAGTCACCACACAAACCAATCCATTTTCAAGTCTATCTCAAAGAAAATGTAAATCAAATTTCAGATTTAGTTTCTGTGTGAATTTATAAACACCAGGTTCATGCTTATTAGACTTGTGCACTCTACCTTTAAAATTAGAGGGTTATCAAAATATGAAACGATCCAGAAAGACATGATGGACACATGCAGAGTGTCTTGCTGGGTATTTAGTGCACCTGCTGCCAAGGCTTGGAAGGAAATTTATTTCATACATGCATGTATGTATGTATGTATGTATGTATGTATGTATGTATGTATGTATGTATGTATGTATGTATGTATGTATGTATGTATGTATGTTAGCTAGCCTGATAAATTCATAAATAAATATACTCCACTTCTAAAATAGTTCATTAAAAAAGGGTAATGCATATGGATTACTCGTTTTAGTAATAGAACAGCTGGCGAATACATACATGTACATGCCAATGCTCAAGATTTGGCTCAGAACGTCTGTGCGTTTGACTGGAAACCGGCGAGGGATACTTTTTGTTTCAAACCGTCAAGCATTCTTTCATAGGTATTCCTAACTTTGTATTGTTTTGTTGTTGTTGCTGTTTTATTTCTTGTTTGGTTTCTTTGCTTGCTTGTTTCTTTTTTTATTTATTTTTCTGAGGTGGGGGGTGGGCTGTTTGCAATTTTGGTTTTGCAAAAAATAATCATAATAATGTAGCAATATTATGTTCTGAAAGTAGATTGCACATACAAACTTCCATGACAATTCATGTTACATTTTTCTCTCCAGTCACAAAAAAAGACTCAAATTCCATTTAAAATAATTTAAGTAGAATTACACAACATCATGCATGCATACATATACAGACATTGTTCACATAATTACTATACATCACATATAATAATGGTTCCCTATTGCTAATTTTAAATTACATAAGAAGAAAATAAACTGATTGTCTGTATCCTTTGTCATCAAGCAACCTCAATCATAATTTCTGACATACCTATTGCCACCTGGTAGAAAATATGTAGCTATAATAATCACACATACATCAAGCAACCCCCATTCTAAATCGTGGGAGTTGCGGTAGCTCAGTGAGTAAAGTTCCAGACTTTTAATCCAATGGTCATGTGTTCGATACCTGCCCAGGCCAGCCCTGATCCACTGCCTAGGTGTGCCCTTGGGAAAGGCAATTATCTTGCATTTCCTCAGCATAATGTAGCTAATAATATGCAAAACGTTCTGTTAATAGCGAACAAACCTTCATAATATCTAGTAGAATATATGTCGTTTTTGTAAACATACACTTGACAACTCCAAAATATAAAATCTGGAATCCTATGTCAAAAATATTTTACAACTATGAATGTTATTGGTCAATTGGTCTTTTTATTTAGTATATGGAGAATTTTATTTTTTCATGTTTTCAGCAAATAAATGTATGCCTTTTTTTACATTATATCATTCATGCATTCTTAATCATATGAGGCTGAGGCTATGTGCCATCAAATTCACTAATACCATATACAATTGATAAATTTTATATGTGCCAATGTTTCATGAACTGCAGTTAAACTATCAGCTCTTAGTGACATTGTTGAGCAGAAAGTTGGCAATTTTACAAGAAGACAAACTTGGTATATTAAACAGTTGGATTTTTTGTTCTAACATACTTCCATTTGTTAACTGGAATAAAAATGTTTAATGTAATCTTATTTTGGTATCATGATAATAAAATGAAATGATTTTTTAAGTCATGCAAATAGCCCATAAATGAGGAAATGGATATATGTTATATTTCCTGAGCTACTGACACATTTACAAAATCTTGCTTGAGTGAAGCTGTGAGTTAAGTCAGTATTAACATGGAGTCATCCGTTTTCATAATCTGATTATCTATTGATCAATGCACCCTCACAAATCAGAGGAAACAGCATGAGGTAATATTGCCTGGATAGGCTTTGATTGTAAAAAGTAATTATTTATAGCTTTAAAGTTTGTTTTCAGAATTGGGATATGCACATTAATAGAACATTATGGCTTTGTACAAAACACTATTCGATTCGGTGAGAGCCACATTTTGAAGGGTAAAAGATCAGACTAAATAACGTGAAGTAATCCCAACATATCATGCCAGTAAACATGATCAGAAATTAGGATTTTGTTTCCAGGAAATCGGGAATTATCACACCCATGATTATAATGCCAATTGCCATCATGAAAATGTTGAAAATCTTGATATCGCTTCTCGCCCTGAATGGATGGTCACAGTGATATGGGGCTTTCACCAAAAGACTTCTTGTAATACCTACTTGGTCATAATTGAAAATGATCTCAATCTTACATCCAATTTGGCCACCAGTCCACCAGTACGCCATATTGAAAATCTTGTTATCGATTTTCCTCCTGAATGGATGGACATAATTTTAATTTTTTGTTTCAATGGCACCAAATTCAGAGCTTAAACAGTGGCAATAAAGTTAGGTCAATACTAGAAAATTTACTTTCTTTTAGCTAATTCAAATCATTTCATAACAAAAAGAAACTCAGTGGATACATAATGACTGTCAACCTAGAAGACTCGCAGCACAACTAAGTTGCACAATGAACGTTTTGTTTCAATCCATTTGGTTATTTGATAACCTTCTTATTTGCATAAACCCCCATGAACTCAATAGAAAATTAAAGTAACAAACAATTATAGAGAATTATTTATTAATCTTGAGATGACAACTACACAGTTTTAAAAATAGTAAATATCAGACAGGATGCACAAGAATCATTGAAAAATTAAAAATCAGAATTTTGTAAGGACCACAAAAAAAGTAATGGAAGGCAATGCATTAGAGATTTTATAGTTGCCTTTACTACTGGCTGAACAGTTGAATGTCATTATAACATGCCATCACATCTTATAGAGCAACAGATAACAAGAAACCTTGACTGATATATATGAGGTTATTTTACATTTTATTGTTTCATATTATCAAATTGGTCCCAACTGATAAAAAATTGACCTATCCACACATCCACACATGTACAAGAATCATTGACAGTGTGTATAAATTAGAAAGTATCACAGAACCAATGAAACATCTTAAGAAAACGTTTTGAACAAAAATATATATTATGAACAATGCATGAAACTCTAAACTCGTTCAAACACTTAATCTTTACAATGCATAAAACAATAATTGACATGAGGTTTAAAACATATAATAATCAAAACAATAAGGTTAGTGTATAGATTTGAAAAACCTTGTCTCTGTAAATGTAGATACTGAACCTGAGCAGAAAAAGCAACTTGAACAGGAAAAAAAACTTTAGATTTCACTATACAAAGCATTGACTTGAATAGTTTCAACTCGGAGTAAATCCACAAGAAGTTGCAGTGTGTCAGTTTTCAGGATCTCTCCTTCCCATTTCATACCACTGTCTATCTGACATGAACTATTATGCACAAACTGAACTGTTATATCAAGACCAGACCTCAATGTCATAAAAATACAAATACTTTAGTATACTCTATTCAAACTGTTGTCTCTCTGCAAAACTTCATTACTTACATTTACAGAAGATTTTTTTTATTTCATTAGACTGAATGAATTCCCTATTCCAAACAAATCAGCTTTGCTCAATGTTTTTCATATTCATTTGAAATGTGGATTAATATATGTAGTGAGTAACATTTCTTCTATTTATCTTAAATAGCATGCTTTTCAATTTTTAACAGAGCTAAGAGGCAGTATTAAAACTATTAAAAGCATTCTCATTCACAAATTCATATTGGACTAAAAATTCAGAGACCTGACTCAAAGATTATAAAGTTCTCACACTCAGACTCGGACTTAACCAATCAACGTCAGGATTTTGACTCAAGTCTGAGTCTGGGCAGGAGAATTGCTTGTAATCTCAGGGCCTCAATGACTTATCAGTGGTTTCATGCCAGCAAATTAAACTTCAGAATTGGTAGCTTGAACCAAGTCTGAGCTTGAGACTGTTTTATATTCCATTCTCGGCTACAAGTGAAGAGTATATAATACATATCAAAGCGATGTCATTCCGATGGTTGGGTTTAGTGCAATGCTCCTTTTGTACTGTGTTTATTATGGGTATTTAAAATTCGGCTGAATACCTTCACTAAACCCTACTGTGGGATGGACTTCATTCTTATGGGTATTATAAACACAGCGTAAATAAAAATGATCAGTTACCATCAAGAGCACAAGAGGTGCATTGCTCTACCCCTGTTTAAAACTTGGATCATTTTCAGTTGTTATATTTCCAGATTGTGCCCCATAGTTACTCCAATTTCATCCGAAGGGTAGTAACTAAAACTTTAATGTTTCTTTCGCCTTGACTTGGCTAGAAATTCAGCAGCCTGTGTCCATATTAGGTAAAGATAGATGGAATTATTTCTTACAAAACTCCTCTGTCTATGGATAAAATAAAATGCATGTCTAAATAATAAGATTCAAGCATAATTATATAGAAACATATATATCATCAGGAATAACTTTGAACACACATTCTCTAAAACAAACTTTCCTGATAGTTATTGTCCATATTAAAACAAGTATTACACAGTTAGGGTGGATGTATCAAGACTTTACATGATGCATTCTTCAAGCCAGTACCAGAATTAATCACACAAATATATTTCGAATTAAGTTTGCACCTCTCATGAAATAAGTACACGTTCACCTGCAAGTGTAAGTAATAAGATATTCAGGATAGACCTGGTATCTGTCGTGAAGAATAAATTCTCGATATAGTAGTCCTCCCTCAGCAACAATTGAGTCATACAAAGGCACACAGCATGAGCACTGATCCAGTTGGCATTTTTTGCAGGGAGCTCGCTTGAATGCATGCTTACCGCCATTGTGAATGTAAATTTCTCCAAGGCATGCCCGAACCAGGAACATTTTCTTCTCCCCAACTTGATCTATGAAAACGATACATTACGTGGCTCTTAATGTCTAACTACAATTTGTACAGTCAACAAAAAGTAGCAGATATTGAGAAGGGAAAGAAGTATATTACAAGGTGATAGGCATATGACTCTCAGGTCAAAGGATTAGAGTCATCATCTGAACAGAGTGCCACTTCCCAGTAATACAATCTTCATAGAACATGATTGGCTCCAGAGGATACCGACCTCATGGTTTGCTTGTTGTTAACAATATCATCAATTAGTAATAATGCAATAATGACAGAAAGCAAAAAAGAAATAATCGAAAAAAGGGTGAATTTGATTGGCAAGATAGTAATTTAATGAATCCTCTGAAATGTTTTGTGAAACAATTTTGGAATCAGTCCCTGTGGAAAAATTTCATTGACATAGAAATAACTTTGATCTTGTCGGTATCATGAACACAGTATAAATAAAAATGATTGTTCATCATCATCATCATAATCATCATCACAATGATGATAAAATATATGTACACACCTGTATACTTATTACTCTTTGCTGGTGTTTCGGCACAGTAGATACCATTTCCAAAAAGACCATTGCCTGCCAGGCGGTTGTCAAGACCTTGCTGAAAGATGGCATCTAGAGCGAGTGCTTTTGTACCATGAAAAAGGTAATGTTCATTCACCTCAGGGTAGATATCCTAGTGTAATATACAGCCACTTTTTGCATTTTTGAAGGTTTGGGCCTGGCCCATCTTGCATGCCTGGATATCGTCTAATGATGTCAGTTTCCCACTCTTGGACACTCTTGGAAATTGAGAATGCCGGAAGCTGGCATACTTGTCAAATAGTTGCAAGTTCTCCAATCGTTGGACCTCCTTGACCCTAATGTTTGTAAAGTCTGAAGATGGTTGTTGTTTTAGTGTATCATTTACCAACTGTATAATATCACTCAAAGCTGATCCTGTCACTTGAAAAATCTAAAAGTGGTATATTGTCATGAGTACAAATGTCATAAAAGATAACTTGTATACAAAAGTTACTTAAAACAATTAAATTTCAACTTCAGGGAAAGTTATGGTTTATCTATTTGTGGTTTCACTTTTTAAATGTGCATTACTGTCGAAGTTAAACCTATCACTTCGAGTTTTCCTGAAAAGGAAACTTTGTAATGACACTCAGTATTGAGAGATAATGTTCAAATAGAAATGGATGGTCATTAGAGCATAACTTTGTAATGACACTCAGTATTGAGAGATAATGTTCAAACAGAAATGGATGGTCATTAGAGCATAACTTTGTCATGACAATCAGTATTGAGAGATAATGCTCAAATAGAAATGGATGGTCATTTGTACAGAAATAAGATGCTTGCTGAATAGGAGTATCATTGATATTTTGAACAGTGTCACTTGGTACAGAACCTTTCACATTCAATTTCCGAGCACTATGAAAATGAAATTCAGTGGGTCACATATGATAGAATATCAATAGACTGTATTAAGAAATATGGAAAACATCTCATTCCAATTCATTTAATCTTGTATGTATATGTATATGCATAGAAGCTTTGTCTTATTTTATTGAACAAATATCAGGTTCTGAACTAGATTAAAACCATGTATAGTTTTGGTTTATTTTGCAGCTCCATTATAGTTCACAATCTGTATGCCTTAAACTCAGGAGGACCCAGAGGTATTCAAGATGCATAGTGGGCAAGTGAAAGAATGTTTTTAAATACTGATCTTACCAAATTCAAGTGTGTTTTTATCATATCTAGCACAAAAAAAAGGAAATATCAGATACTTAAGCTCTAGGAAAGGCAGATTTTCTTTCACTCTACACCATTAATACAATACCTGCAGGGACAGATTACCCCTGCTACCACTCCATTCCTTGATAGTCTTCTTATGATGAAACTTTTCCCAATACCGTGGTGTCTTTGGGTCTGACTGATACATATATGCAAAGTATTTCTTGGTATCTTCCCTTTTGGGTTTTGGTTTAGGTGCTGCTGGTACTGGGGCTGATACAAAAAGGATACAACCTTCCTGTAAGTGTTGGTCATGTAGGTAAACATACCAGTGGAAATGAAGTTTGTTTTGTATGTTCTGTTGTATTATAAAATGTGCTTCCATATAGATAAAGTGTGTCCTCTGTCTCTTTCATTGCATTTTACATAGGCTATAATACATTAACACTGACTTACTTGAACTATAGTCCAAAGTTATAGCTTCCAATTAAATTTGCATGTAAACTATCCTTAAACGGAAGTCAATGATAAACAAATGCTTTGTTATGCCATATGCGTAGCCAGTTTTATGTAATCTTTTCCTGCCATATTGTGTCCTCACAAATACATCAGTTTTGACAATCCCTCAGGTCATAATAAGGTCAATATAATTTTACAGGAATGTCTGTTCAAATAAACTAAAACAGTTACAAGCTTCTGGTGTTTCATAACCTTATTTGCATTTCAACAAAGTAATTAACTTTTAGTGATTCGGACACAGTACATTGCAATACAGCAATGATATTCATTGATCGCTTTTGTCTTCTGCTAGATAGTGCTATTGTGTGATATTTACTCTTGTCCCTGTTTCAGGAGGCAGTAATTATAAGCAACTTTCTGGGAAAAGGTAAACAGACGTACTCAGACTGTAACTGTACGGGCTTAGGTAATGTTAAGTTGATCTCCACAGTAGCAGCCTTTGAGATCTGAATTCTGTGGCAATCACTGAATGCTTGATTAGCAGCTAATCTTTGCCTACTGTAAAAATCTCTACTCGTGTGTTCTTGTGTATTTTTTATTAATTTACATGTCCAACATATAAATTTGTATCATACACTCATAACTGAGGTATTGGTCATTAATTAAGCAGGGAAATGATGTCGTTAGAAGTTACTTAATGTCTTTTATATATACATAGTATTATCACAGTAACACGATCTTGATTGCTAGATCACGTCGAGTTGTTACATTAGAAAATCTGGATCATTACGAGACGCGAAGCCTCAAGTCATGATCTGGATTTGTATGCTGACAACAAGACATGATCTAGGAATCAAAATAGCATTACTGTGATAATGATATTTTTGTTATATACCTTTCAATTTTCAGATAATTTAATAAAATCACTATATGTAGTTGAAAAACACAAGAAATTGCTAAACATTTCAACCTCTATAATACGAACTTCATCTTAAAGCATAAACCGAATTACTTTTTGAAAGGCTGACATGCACATGAATATTAGTTTTATGAATGAAGTTTGTGAAACGCTCACTCAGTTTGACGACCATCACTGTCAATAACACGAATTCTTCGACGCTTGAGGGCAGACTACTCATATATGTGATTTACAGTTATTGTGCAGTTCTGAAATTTTGCATCATGCAAGTTTTCACCAACTGAATGACTGGAAGTTTCTTTCAGAGGCCAGATTGAATGCGGTTGAACTGTATCGGGAGGGACATTGTGAGAGGCTCCGACACGGGAATGACAACATTATTTTGACAATTATTTACAACAGGGTTGGAGAAATTGTTGGAACTTGATGGTACAGATTTGTTGCAGAGAATATTACTCATTTATAATTTCAAATTCATCCATTATGCGTGAAACTCACTGACGTTACCATTTATGAATTTCCTTAAATGGGTTGTACTGTACAACTGTAATGTTTTGGTATGCGATTTCCGAATAGATCTTGTTTCAGACGAACATTTTGGCAATATTTTACTACTTCAAAATAAAGGGAAAATGCTTTTTTATTGTTGTTGTGACAAAAACATGGTTTAGACCTTTCAGATATTTTACATATAATGCAAGGTTTCTTAACTAACGTTGCTGTGAGAGCTTTGTTTACTGCTAGTGTTGGCATTCCATCGCTAGGGGTGCTGCTATTGTCACCAGGAAACCTAGAGGATAAAGTAGTCTCAGCCTCGTTTGAGAGTATGGTGATACGGGTTTGGAAAACGATAGTATTGTTTTCCTGCTTGTAGGAAATGACGGTAAAATTCTGGCTCTTACTTGGGTAGAAAATTGGTAGGTGTATAATAAAAAGATTTATTAACATTCCTTTGAACTAACTATTTAGAGTACAAGTATTAACTGAATAATTGTGGTCTAACAAAAAATGTGTAGTTTGAATGACATAATATGATTATGATCATATTATCTTACCTTGAGGAGGAAGAAGAGGAAGAGGAGGTTGAGGAGGAGACTGGACTATAAGAAGGTTCCCTGCTCTACTCGCCCATTCTTGATCAAAAACCTGCAAAGTATTGTTAGACTAATGAGTTTCTGATTCACAACATTATCCTTTAATACAATACATCATACATGAGTTCTCATTTTAAATGAAATTTATAAATAAATGGTATTAAATATTCTAGGCTAATTAATATATAAGTCTAAGTTTATGATAGTGACCAGTCCATATCCATATCAGCGGATAACGTCACGTCAAGCATGTCACGTTGCATGACACACATATTGAATGAAGGAAAAGATCTTTCTTTGCAATATAGCAATAGTTACTTGTGAAGAGGGCAATATTATTGGGTATGGACTGATTTTTTACCTCTCCTCCACTGCCTGGACCAACAGGTTGATATCGCCCTTGTCTTCGGCTCGGGCCATGCCAACACGGTGGTCCAGGCCTTGTCGCTTGGGAAGTCCATACTGAGTGATATTGCCCTTTTCATAAACAAATATTGCTTAAATGTGATATGTACTTATTAATGTAAATAACACAGTAACCAATGTGATACAAGACTACTTCTACATTATGATCATCTCTTTACAATTACCTGTAGTGAAGAAATGTTAACAGAAACACCAGTCTAAAAATAGAAAACATCATAAATATTATTCCGAACCAGAGTGACTTGGATGTTTGACCTTATAGTGGAATATTTGTTGTTTATTGTCCACTGGAACAGCAGGTGTTGTTGTACAAGTATTATACATGCAGGCGTATACGTTGATATCAACCATGCATGTGCATGCACACAAATTTGCCTTTTTTTCTGAACAATGAAAGTCGTCTGTCAAACAATAAACGATTTTATCTAATCATTCATTTAGACCTTTACCAGACTCTCGCTATGTGTGGATCTCTTAACTGGAGTCATGCAAGAGTGTGATTAAATGTGACTAAATTACTCTAAAATCTTTCAAAACTGAATTCATGATAAATTGGCTGTACCTGTTTGATTGTTTTCCCACCAGAACTACCATTGTAGACCACAATATACATAAGGAGTTTAGAAGAGGGATTTTGTTTGCAGAAGTTTTCCACGCATGCATGAATGATGCTGGCACTCTCTTGTGGTGGGTACTTCAAACTCCCAGTACCGAGAGCAGGAAAAGCAATCGACTGCATGCTGTATTTATGCGCCAGCTTCAGACACTCGCAAACAAAGACAGCTAGTTCCTATAAGGATATCCTTCAATCAGTTAAGTAACAGAAACCAAGAACTCTTTTTTTCTATCATACAATGGTACATAATCTTGTGGAATAAGACAAATCGTTGTGAAATTTTAATCTTGTGCTGAAAGTCTAAACAAGAAAACAAAATTAGAAAGATGGATATGTCAATTAAATATTCTGACCTAATTGTGTACCTTTTAATTAATAAACAAATATTACTTACGAATAATCTATGATAATATATACATGAAGTAGATTAATCCTCTCTGTCATTTCTAATCTGGAAGATGGGATACCACAAAGATGTTCCAGATCAGAAACAATGTAAAATGTAATATGGAAGTACAGAAATGTCAATGACGAAATAAGACGTAATTGTTTCCTATCTCTTCACAAAAGCAAAAGCAAAAATACTAGTACCGTTTTGCAAGTTGAGCCGTCACCACTCCAGGGTGATAAAGCACCAAAATAAACCTTGTTACACTGAAGATTGAAACCTGCAGCTACTGCAACTTGTCCCTTTTGGATTCCATTTGGGTACTTTGATTTGCACTCGTCCTGTAGTTGAGATCCTGCTTTTTCCCCAAGGGACTGTGCAAGCCTGCCTTTGCTGAGGTTAAGATCAGATGAGCAGCTGCACACTAGTATATCAGCCTGCAATTAAGGCATGGAGTCAATATAATGAAGGGTTTTATATGCAACCTATATCGCCAGCTTTTTCTTCGATCACCTGCATGCTTCCATACAGCTGTATGCAACTGAAAAAGCCATGTCGTGCTCCCTACAAGGATGTTGAACAAAAGCAATTCGAGGTCCAAAATTAACGGACAATAATGAGGTAAATGGTTCACGGTCAGAAATGAATTTCTAATAGCTGTATACTTATATCATATGGACAAATGATTTCAAAATCCTTAGTTATATTTGCATTTATGGGAAAGCAACTACTGGTATTCGTATTATCATCCCTTGTGCGACCAGGAACAGGGACCTGATATTCAAGATAGTGACAAAACAAGGTTTGTGTGTTAACTGTGCTTTACTGCTATTTCTTATGTCACCATTTTGCTTCTGCAAACCAATTACATGGAGAATGTTGATTATACATACATATTCTCAGGTAAATATTCTGAAGCAAAATTAAACAATGATAGACTGAGGTTTTGATCGCCTTGCCTAGTTCCCGGTCGCTTTCTCCAGCATTCATGATTGCAAAAAGATGATCCCATGAATAATTTTATTGCAGATTTTAACCATTTGCTCACCAGTCAATTGGCTGCAATTTTTTTTTATTTACCACAGAGAGAGATTTTATTGCTTACCTATAGTATCCTATTTAGCACAATGTTAATAATAAGAAAAAATGTTTTAAATGCACAACCTTTGGTGCGCAAACATTAAGTGCCACATCAAAGTTTCATCATTTAATTTTGCTTCGGAATATTTGCCTGAAAATCTGGGTGTATAATCTACATTCTCTGTGTAATTGGTTAGCATCAACGAAAATCTGAAGGTAGAAATAAATAGAAGTGCAACACAATGAACACACTGTACTTAATTTATCACCATTTAGTCTACTTTTTGACTGTTCCTGATCGCACATTGGTTGATTGATTGCTATCTGAATGAGTATCGTTTAATTCCTACTCAGTGTCATAATTGTATTGGTTGTTGGAAGTACAAAGCAGAATCAGAATCAGAAGACAAATAATCATTAATTTTTAAAACAACATTATGTTATCTGGTAAGAGAAACCATGTCAGTCCTACCCTCCAGTCTGCCAGTTTCCCAGTATATATCTTCACTGAAACATTTCCTTGATTCACTGAAACATGTGCCGCTGAAATATGAAGAACATCGCTATAAAACATGTGTATCTAATCTTATCACTTGCATATTTCTTTTTCTAATTGTAATAATTTGCATTGACTCTAAAACACGCTTTAACAGCTTCTTTTTATGTTAACTACTGACAAAGACCGAAATGAGGTTATTTGGTCTGCATGAAGACACAAACCTCTTGTTATACACCTTGTGCAAGAAAGGATTGTTTTTCAGTAATCAAAACTTGTCTAAAATATAGATTATTATGTCTTAAAACTGGCATGAATTATTATTCAAGAACAAATTGAAAATCTGACTGCGATTAAATTCGCATGACATCAAGCTAACTTTCTTTCCAAATATGTGTACCATGAGAGGTGATGGAAGTTTTCATCGTTTACAAATGAAAAAAAGTTTGTGATTCTCATATATTGCGATAATGCGCCTATCTATTAATCTGTGTATGTCTTTCATTTTATCTATCAAAAATGTGTGTCCCATTTGTGGTGCAATACCAATATAGTGGGTGCACTGCAATGTGTTTGTTCTAGAATCATAAGAGATTTTGTTGGACTAGTCTTTCTTTAATTATGTTTAGGAATACTTAGAAACTTCTATATGCTTGAAGAAACCATGGGTTGGTTTGTGGAGCTATCTTAAAGTATCTGGAAAAAACTCTCTTCTGGATCATAAATCCAGTATTGTAGGCTGGTTTTATTCAACCTCAGTATTTATTTTAATCTATATATAAAACAAATTGGTTCTTAACCATGTATGCTAAAGTTGATTTGTTCTGTCATGGAAACTGACTGAATCTTTTGTTTTAACAATAAATACTAAAATCATCTAAGCTTTCAAACTAAATGAGTAATCTTAACCACAAATGCTAAAGTCATCTATACTCTCATAGAAAGTGATTTATTCTTATTCATAAATGCTACCATCAATCTCATCCAGCATAGAAAGTGATTCCATCTAAACCATATATGTTAACATCGGTGACTGATGGATAAGTGTGTACAAACATTACATCTTCCTCTCTTACAATGGTTCTACTTGCGTCTCTCGTCATGGCAAATAATACACATTTACACATTCATCATCTTTACAAACCATGACTCAGGAGTCGTAGCCTCAAATCCATTACATATATTATGTGTTCTCCTCCTATTACTGAATGTACATTGTTTGGTTGAAAAATATTTTGTTAAATATCACTGTAATTGCAATATTTATATATCTGACAATGATCCACGCACCGTGCCCAAGGACCCCAGAGGAGAGGTAAAAGAAAATTATACTTCCTCTCGCAGATGGTTACCACACGATCAACCTATGTACCAAGCTTACTTAATTTCCACCCAACCATTTAGGAGGAAATTGAGATGGACACACATACAGAAGAATGGTCTGATGAACGCCAAATGTACGGACAGACAGATGGAGGGTATCAGCATGTCCCCAGCTTAGACTGAGTTTCCTTTCTAGGAAAGTTTTATTATTTAACTATTCCTATCCATTTCCAAGACAATGCGTGATGCACATAAATCATGTGCGGAAAAAAATAATTTGCCAGCGTTTTTGATGGCAGGTATTTTTAAGAGCGATTTAGCAAAGAATTCACTCAGGATTCTAATGACAGCTGTCTGGGAGTGAAGATGGGATGGTCATGGTAACCAAGTATTTAATATTTTGCTTCCTAAATGGAAATAAGCTCTTGAAAGTACATGCCATCAAAAACACTGGCAAGTTTACTCTTTCTATGATTTATATGCATTATGATTTCTGTCTTGGAACTGGACAGCAGTAGCCAAATTATTAAACAATTTCCAAACAGAGGAAACTTGGTCTAATCCTTCACTAAGGCATGGTGATAATAATATACCCACTAATTTAGATTTACGTGATATCAAGCATACCCCAACTTGTAAGAATAGTTTTTTTTTATCACGTTAAAAGGACTGTTCATTTATTTTTTATTTATTTATTTTTCACAAATAGATGCTTTTACAATATATGACTCTGCATTATACTGTAGTACTCATTCTTCAGTACAGGCAAAGTTATGTCTAGAACATGTCCAAAGAATAATACCCTGAATAGCTGTTGTCAACGCATTTGCTTACTTACCCCTAACCCCTTATTGTGCTATTAGATATCAGTGTATTCATGTTTTGTCATCTAAATGAGCAGTTTGGCCATTGCCAGTAGAATTTATATGTTATCCTAACACCCGATTTTAAATAAAGCTACTTGTTGCATCTTTAGGATGTTATTGGATGATGCATAATACGATTCAGAATGGTCCACCTCAGAATTTCCTTTAATTTATGGTATATTTCAGCAGTAATGTGGGTGGTTATGATTTAAAACTTAATAATTATATCTGAGCCTGGTTATGGGTGTATATGGGATCAAATTTAAACTCATGTTTCCATCCCAAACCAGCTAAACATACACATTTTTAAAATTAAAACCATACACAGTATTTACTATAATCACTTAATTTCATATGATATTTGCAATATCTTTTTATGTTATAGAAATTACCTTTAGAATTATGAACATTCTCATCTTTGCTAGCCAAGGGTCATAGATCCACTTTGTTCTACATCAACCCTTGGCACATGTGCTGACCATAACAGTGTCTTGAACAAGTGCCTTCTTGAAAGATTTACTGCCCATAGCAAGCAAAATTAATCGACCAATCAGAGAAATTGCTACATGACTTGGTAGGTATTCAATATATGGCCATCCATGATGTCCATATACATTGACTCAAAATAAAGACTTGTTTGTACCAGGTTAAATTGGAGAAACATGTCTGCAACATGTGTCATTGTTGTTTATGAAGGCCATTATAATTATTCCCAAATATCATCCTATGTATATGTAACAAGCAATCTGATTGGATCAGTTTCTTTCAGCTGCATCCAATCAAATAGTGGAGTGGTTGATATTCTTTCGGTTAGTTGCATATGTCCAGAGTCGAAACGAAGTTGATTTGAAACTCTTGGCTATCGCATAATGAACATACTCTGCCCTTCACAACTGTAAAGTGCATCTCAGCAATGATTTTAACTTGAATGAAATGAAATTTTTCTTATCTGGACTAAACGCGTAACTATTCTTGCCAGGACTTTGCTAAGGGGGAAATCTAAAAAGAATGAACAAGACAGCCAAGACCGAAATCGTTTCATCGCAATAGTTGGTTCAACCGTCTGTTTCTATGCATGTTCATGGTAATTAGATCATAAATTTAGATGGCAACAATCTCATCATACTGTAAAACCGAAACGTCACTAAAGATGCCGATCAGTTTCCACATCAAGTTAAAGAAGCTAATATTTTAATTTATTAAATGGCTGAAACCCCAAAGTGTCAGTTTACTCTCTGCAAACATATATTATCAGAAGAGTTGCTTTGTAATATTTATTTGCAATTTCAAAAAAAAGTTTCCATGTGTAAGCTTCAAAATTGGTTTGACCAGTGCATTGATGAAAGAAACAAGAGATACAGCACAACCCCTTCACTGATTACTTGTTGGTGGGTGGGTTATAGACCCTCTCATGTGACAGATGCATCTTTGCTCATCAAGGGTAGTCTATCCGCTTCATTCCATATAGACACATAGCATATGTAGCTAGCCAAAATAGTATCTGCTGCTCTGATATCTGATTGGATGAAGCTGAAAGAACTGATCCAATCTGATTGTTCATTACATTTATATACAATGATAGTAAGGAATAATCAGAGCAGTCTCCTTTGACAACAATACATGTTGCATGTACATTTCTCCAATTTAAACTTTCATACATGTACTTCTTTTAAGTCATGGCATGTGGTCATCATGGAAGGTGCCATATTGAAAAGCTAACAGGTCAAGTAACGAGCTCTCTAATTGGTCATCTGACTGCTATAGACAGTTACTCCACATCCACTGTCAGTTTGCATTTCCCTGATCTGTGGTATTAAATTACTGGGTTTCCTCAACCTGTGGCCAGATTATACTATGATTTGCTTTTGTGTTGTTATTTTGGTTTTAATACTAGTGGTAGACTTCCATGAGATCTGTTGTTAATACCAATTATTTGATTAATTATCAGATTAAAGATATTATGATTTAATGCTCCATATACAAGATAAATACTATAATTTCTGGAGACAACTTATTAGCTTACATATAGATATTAGACCATTAACTCATGTCCAATTGAACTTAATGCTACTATAATTAAAAAAACTATAATTTCTACATTAGACTGGCATACAAACCACACTGGCTTTCATTCATTAGAGTTAGAGTTAGAGACATTTTTTCAGCCTTTAAAAATTGGTGTTCTGCAGCAATTGCTTCTTAGCTTCATGCTGTTAAACAGGGGGACCTCCTGGTCAACACCTAATAACATGACCTTGCACGTAGAGTTCATATGCTATTTGTCGGTAGGAAATTAAATACAGGATATCAAAATATGAGTAAATATTTTGCTGTCAAGTATAGTACATAGATTGAAGTGTATGAAATTAATAATGGAATTAAATTTTGCTGTCAAGTATAGTATATAGATTGAAGTGTATGAAATTAATAATGCAAATAAATTAAATCCATTTATTAGCCAATGGGTACATCTCAAAATATTTAATACTATATTTTTTATTCCCCCATTAGTAGACTGGTTCTTGGCTTGTAAAATAACAAGCAGTCTGATACTGATACAGAACATAAATTTTTACATTTTTTTGTGTATTGACAACCTTAGGCACCAAGTATACACTATACTAATTTGGGCAGTATTCTAAGCAGACTAATTGATAATAATCAACACTTATGTGATGCATTTTTAAGAAATGTTAACAAGGTTCATACACTATAGATGTAGATAACTGAATAAATGCAGTGATTTTAATAGTGTGTCTCATGTTTTTCTTAATTTCCTGTGTGTCTGCTATTCAGATTTGCATGCATGAAATATGGCCCACTTTGTATTATGTAATAAGAGGTATCAAATTACACAGCCCTCAATTTTCATAAATTTTATGGTGTAAAGATGATATTTTGGATGCCTAAAACATTCTTAATTAAAGATTTTGTTTTTTTAATCATATATTATGAAGTGTTCATGGCAGCTAAGAGGTTAATTTTGCTTTGCATTACTTGTCACATGAGAAATTTGTGAATGTGGGATTCTCGAACCCAAGGCTAAAAGTTGATATGGCCAGACTGTCAGCTGATACTAGTTCCCCTTGATGCAAAGAAATAATATAAATAATACATATTATAATTCTAACAGTACAAAATGGATACTGCAGTCACACTTTGAAACTTAAATCATAAACTAGTCAAATTACAGTCAAAAATGACAAAAGTAAAGAGGAAAACTAAAGGTTATTTTAGTAGGAGATTCTTCCATTTCAAACCAGGAAATATTTCTTGTAACAAGGGTGTAACAAGTGAGCAAAATGTAAAGAGGAATGTCACAAAAACACAGTATAAAATACTTTTCGAGGTAAAATACAATCTTGTTGCAAAAAGTAAACAAAAGAAAAACAGGATAACCCACTGGTACTGACAAAGAGGAAGTTTTGGTGCAATACAAGTTCCTAAGGCTGGCTAACACCAAAGATGTCTAGGCTGATCTGCATGCCTCCGAACAAGGGAACTAAATAGAAATTCATCATCATTCAATCTTACAAAAAGCATTAGCATTCAATTTGTTTGTTATTTTACATGTATTGATTCATGAAGCAAAGTAATGTAAGCCAAAATTATCCAAATAAAACTAAAAATGATAGGACAAATTTGATCCAAAATATAGCTGACAAAAGATGTGCACAAAGATCATTTATTCTGAGAGACAGGGCTCTTCACACAGTGCCTAATTGTTTATTTTTATTTTTATTTTTTTTTAAAAATGCAAAATACAATGTACATGTACCATTTAGTGTTAAAGTTTAGATATATCACTATGCAAAATACAATGTACATGTACCATTTAGTGTTAAAGTTTAGATATTTCACTATGGAAGGAGTAGTTTATTCTCAGACAATGAACTAGGGGAGATAACCTATCCACTAATACATTGACACAGAGAGTTGAAAATTAGAAATAAAACCATTTAAAAAGCCCTGTGCAACATAACATACGATAAATATTAGATTCTATGTGACACAAATGGTAATACAGTTATAACTTTCATGTCGGGTCCAGTGAGAAGATCACTTACAAGAAAGATACTGCAAAGATCTGAGATGAAATAAAAAAAGTGAATTTGTTGTGAAGGCATACAGAAAGCATTATTGACATTCAGTGTGATAATATGTACAATGATCCAATGAATTTAGGAGTTGGGAAAACACCATTTCATGCTGCAATTCAGTGCTGTTACATTCTCATAGAAAATGTAACTGAAAAAGCAAGGCGATTAATGTGGTTACTAGAAACAAACTCTGCACCTATGGTCAATTCCATACATCTCAGGAAGTTGTTAACTGTGCCTGTAGTGCTAATATAACTGTTCAAATGAATATTGGTGATGAAAAATCATGGCCATTAGAGGGTCTATTAGAACTTAAACTTCAATCTCACATGGAGATAAAGAAATGTGACAATTTATACAGATATTAGGAGCTATTGTACAGCTAAAATGCTTCATGAGGTGTGTTTTCCATAATTATTTTCATTTTCACTTGTGTCTGCTCTAAATTACTCCAATAAGAATCCATTGTATTGTAATTTCTCATAAATCAGCTAATGACACTGAAACAAATGCAGAGGTGCACATAGTTATCATGGATACACACACTACCCCCACCCTGTAGAGGTTGGACTACTAATTCATTTCCCATAGGACTTATTGTTAATATACTAAAATAATTAATCAATTAAACTCAATTGGCATAAAAACATCACATGCTTCCATTCATTGAAGCTAGAGAAATTTTTTTCAGCCTTGAAATATCGGTGTTTCACTGCATTTTTTGAGCTTTATGCTCTTAAACAAGGAGTCTCCCTGGTCTGCACCTAATAACATAGCCGCACACCAGCTGTTAAACAAGGAGTCTCCCTGGTCTGCACGTAATAACATAGCCTCACACCAGCTGTTAAACAAGGAGTCTCCCCGGTCTGCATCTAATAACATAGCCTCACACCAGCTGTTAAACAAGGAGTCTCCCTGGTCTACACCTAATAACATAGCCTCACACCAGCTGTTAAACAAGGAGTCTCCCTGGTCTACACCTAATAACATAACCTCGCACCAAGAGTTCATATGCTATTTTGTCAGAGGAAATCAAATGCAGGATATCGAGAGAGAGAGATAGAGAGAGAGAGAGAGAGAATAGAGTGAACAACGTACCACCACTGCTGGGACAAGCAATTCTTCTTGCCTGTGCAGTATATAGCTGGAATATAAACAATTCAAAAATGACAATTCTGACAAGCATATTAAGTATGAAATGGTAAATTTGTTACTGAATTATCAATTCAATTCATCAAACACTGTGAATGCCAGCATTTAAGTTCTGATAAAACTACAATATTTTTTAGCTCTGTGGTGTCGTAATTTTTCTTTAGCATACATTATTTTCATGTATATCTTGCAGACTTAATTTAATTTCTGCCTTGAACTGATATTATAATGAAATATATCTAATTAATGGTAAAATATGTTTGAGTGATTGTCTATTTTTATTTTTTATTTTGTCTATTGTACATTTTAGATGTGGCTGTTTTCCATCAAAAATTATTCAGAGATTCATCCTAAGTTTGTACATTAAAAAAATATAATTATCTGCCTTTGTTTCTGTGTCATAAATTATTATATTGATTGAATTCAAAATATTCTTGCATAAAATATTGAAATGGAAGCATAAACATTAAATGTATGAAAGATTGCAACACTTAAATTTTTAATAAATTTTCAAATTCATACTTTGTAAGTTTCTTTATCCCCTGTGTAAACTGCAATGGTGACAATCTTTAGAGTTGTGTCTGGGTGCTTGTGGCTGAATTCTCTGATGCATTCAAACATGTTCTTGGCAACAACATCTGCTGGATAGCCTAGGAAATTAGATCCGATGGCGGGAGTCACTATCGAAATGAACTTTGACTTATCTGCTGTACTCAGGCACTCCCATATAATATTCCACAGGACCTGTTTCAAAGATATGTGATAATCTGAACTAAGACCAGTATAATAAATATGTAACATTAGTTTAATTCTATTTATCTTTTAGTTTTTGAGTTTCATATGTGTAAATAGGGTTCTTACAAACCAGTCTATCTATATGGATTAAGTGATATATGTAGTTATGTAATAATATATGTTACCACTTGGTGTTATAGTTATTGTGATTGTCAAGGAGAGGACCCTCAATAATGTTGGGAAAATCTGTGGTCCAATCCACTGCTATTTTTAAAAGATACAGTAGAATATGTTTTGAAAAATCTGTGGTCCAATCCACTGCCATTTTTAAAAGATACAGTAGAATATGTTTTGAAAAATCTGTAGTCCAATCCACTGCCATTTTTAAAAAGATACAGTAGAATATGTTTTGAAAAATCTGTGGTCCAATCCACTGCCATTTTTAAAAAGATACAGTAGAATATGTTTTGAAAAATCTGTAGTCCAATCCACTGCTATTTTTAAAAAGATACAGTAGAATATGTTTTGAAAAATCTGTAGTCCAATCCACTGCCATTTTTAAAAGATACAGTAGAATATTGTTTTAAAAAATCTGTGGTCCAATCCACTGCCATTTTTAAAAAGATACACTAGAATATTGTTTTGAAAAATCTGAATATGAATCTGTCGGTTGCTACTGCTGATTACTACTATTATATTGGTGAACAAATTTACATCTGTCTATTTTAAATCTATAGAATAAGTGATGATCAAGTGTATGTACATCAAAGATGTGTAACATTCTGCCCTAAATTTATTTGATTTCCTTTTCTTTTCTTATATATTAATTTGTTTGTTTTACATAGATCTATTGAATCTTACAATTTACTCCTAAATTATTTCTGACCATTACATGCACACACGCACAACTATACACATACTTGTATTGATAGACTTGTAAGGACCTTGATATATGACTAGATTTCGAGGACCAAAAGAAGGAATGAAAGCATAGGTTAGAAAATTTTATGTAAGCTTAAATGCAGTTCAGGCTACACATGTATTCACTTTCTTTGTCTTGCATGGCTCTTTACACATTATGAGGACTACTTTTGCTTTACTATCATTATGAGGACACACTACACACACTCAGAGTACCATCAACCTGAGGACCTGCACAATCTTTTTCTTGTGTTCTTGTTCATAACTTGCAACAACATGAAAACACTTTGATCTGAAAGCTTAGGAACTAAATTTACCTTAAGTTCAAACAATAGACAGACAGATACACAACTTCAGCCACTGTGTCACAACCTAATGACCTCTCTAACTGTATGATTATTATAAGTAAGTATTTGTGAGGACAATATTTACACAATCGAAAATGACCACTAAGTTGAGAACTGAGAAATATAATAATCAATAAAATCGTAGCATCAACTCGAGGAAGTACAAAGTGAAAATTAAAAAATATCAAAGCTATATAAAATTTTTTTTTACTGATTTTAGAACATCTATCCACAATTATTTAATATATTCAAGAACAAGAATGAGGCATATATTCCAAGCTGATAATCAAAATCAATGTGCAAATTGTTTTTATGCATTCTACTACATTTAGTCAGTTTCAGATATATTGTGCATATGTGCTCAGCCTATCAAATTGCAGTAAGTTCAACCCCCTTCCCCCTCTGGAAAATTAAATGCATAAGTTCAATCCTATTAGACCATAAACTTAATTAGATCTGTTTGTAAAACCTGTATGCCCCCAATGCAGACCAAATATTAAAAGTCCAAAAAAGTTACAAAAGTTTGAACAAGAGTCTAGTGAACAGCACATTATATGCTCACCTTGTTTTTAATAGTCCTCTCCATACACACTAGTCAGGAATGATTTACTCTGAAGATTACTAATCAAAAGGTCTGAATAACCTTGACCTTTAGTCAAATTATGTGGTATTGAATTAAACTTAATGTGCACAAACCATTATTTTCTTACTAGTATTACCATAACCATGACCTCTGATCATTAGATCTGGAATATCTAGGTTTCTTTATTATCCTAAGTGCAAGCCATCCACAAAGTTTGGTCAAGGAACTTCCTCTGAACCAAACATTATTATGCAAAACCAATGTTTCTCTGAGCCACAATGACCCTGACCTCTGAACCCCAAAACCAATAAGCCTCTTCAATCCCTTAAGTGTAAGCCCTCCACAAGCTTTGGACATTGTAGTTGATCTAAAACAAACGTTATTATGTGAACATCTTTTTTCTAATCTCAGTCACTGTGACTTTGAACCTTGATATTTGTTTACTCCCAAATCAATAGGCTCTTTCTTGCCCAATGTGTAAGTCATGCACAAACTTAGGTGAAGGTGCATGGTCAAGAACTGAAATTATTATGCAGAAACCAATTTTCATTTGTCACCACACTGACCTTGACCTTTGATGCCCAAATCAAAGGGTTTCTTTCTTACTCAAAGTACATCATCAATCCATAAGCTGGAATTGCTTTGTAATAAGGACAAGAAAAACCATATAATAATACATCTATCAAGCTAAATCACACACAGTTTTCCTATAGAATCTAAAGAATTTTTCCAATTAGTTAACTCCAAAACAATTATAATATGAGATCTCTTCCTTTGATGATTATAAACATTATCTAATATAAAGCAAACAGCTATAAGATAGGACATAACATCAATTTCCAGAAAGACCACTTTTACTGTGTAATTTATCACGAGTACAGAATCTTACCATAACTTGATCTCATCCACAACGAGTCACAAAGGTATTCAAGCTAAATTTAAAGTGAATTCTTAAACAAATGTTCCAAAGAAGCTGGTGTTTAACCTGTCTCCATACATTCCTTACATTAAAGTACATCCACCCAACACACTTCTGACATGCAAAACTTTAACTAAAAACTTAAAGATTCACACTGCCACCACCATCGCAACTGCTCAAAAATGAAGTCATATCAACACAACCCTAGTGCATTTCATTGGATATCAGGTTTATCAGTATAGACTTGTTTATACGTTACTAAAGAGCAAACAAACTTACTCATTTGACAAAAGATACTTGGGAAAACGTTCATATGAGGATTCTGCATTTTCACTGGCATTCAGTTTCTGTATGCATCAAATTTGGATAAAGTATCAATCACTAGTATCTAACATGGTCATCAGCAATCAAATTTGGATAAAGTATCAATCACTAGTATCTAACATGGTCATCAGCAATCAAATTTGGATAAAGTATCAATCAGTAGTATCTAACATGGCCAACAGCAATCAAATTTGGATAAAGTATCAATCACTAATATCTAACATGGTCAACAGCAGCCCTCTTCAGAATGAAGATCTTGTTTAATTATAAGCTCATTCCAAATTTTCTATATACATAAAAATATCAAATTCCATCATATCTGGTTCAATAAAATGTAGTGTTTCCTCATACTTAGCTCAACATAAAATCCATGCATGTCCTAACCAGCTAAGCAACTTGGTGTCGTTTTATAATACAGCATATCCACACAAAAAACATTACCAACTTTACAACAAGCATCGCCTGGTAATGATACTTAAAATTGAAAAACATCACAGTGCCTTAAACTACATCACAATGACCTGAATTTTGAAAAATGGTGACTTACTCTTAAATAAACATTCCCATCAGAGTTGTATGACTCTATTGTGAACAGAGCATGAGAAATGAATTAGGTATGTATTTGTAACACACCCATGCAATGCTATGAACTACAAATTTATCCATCTGCAAGTCCAACAATGTTTGAATCCAAAGTACTGAAAGTAAGAAGAAAGTAGGAAACAAAGAAAAAATTAAACATTTCTACTGCATTCTATGTTAATCAAGCCCTCCAGATATGTCCCTTTGGAGAATTTTATGTCATTGTTGAATTAATTCAAAAGTTGGCCATGGACTACATTTTGATTTTGCCTTGAGCTATAGTCCAAATCTGAAGGTCTGATTAAATGGTATTTAAATGAAAGGAAATAAAAAAAACTTGACTTCTGAGGGTAATCTAGGGTGTGGATGGATGTACAGAAGATAATCACTATGGCAAGCTTGCACCAAAGCAGACTCAACAAAAATGATGTCACATGAAGAAATGTGCAATACTATTGCATTATTGCATGAATACATCAAAATGACCGATCTCAATATCTTTAATTTTATCCATGAAACAATCTGCATTATAAGCAGACAAGGCAGTTACTTCCGAATTGGATAAAAAGTCATTTTGCCTTTTTTAAAAAAAGAAGATCAAGAAGCCTGCAAAATTTAATTTGCCTAGTTGAAATGTATTTGAATAATTCTAATGACTTTATCCCAAAAAGCCCAAGTTTCCAAAGTGCTAAGAAAAATCTGAAAATTCTTAATGGTGTCAAAACTAATCACGTTGTTTACATAATTTTAAGCAGAGAAACAATCATTCAAAATTTAATTTAAGGTATCTGTATTATCATGCTAACTATTTGCAAGTCCAAACAGTGCAAAAGACTATCAAGTATGAGAAGTGGGCAGCAGTTTTTGTAACAAACTATGTCATATAATTTTCACTCAGATTACAAACAACTGCTAAAAATACAAGTCAAGAATATTCATTAGATACTATCTCATTGAATGATATTGTAAATGTCTGATAAATCCAACTGCTGGATAAACAGCTTACAAATGAATGCTGAACAAGTTTTTCCTTCACAGAATGCAAACTTAAGTTGGAATAATGAAATCTGACGGTACTTAGCGTCAGGTTGTGCAAGAATATTTCATCCATCATTTCATTTTCCCTATGAAAATTTCCACTTTCAAAACTGACATTTATTGTACACTTAAATGTGAAATATAGAAAATTATTGCTGAAATATTTTTCATATTTTTTTAATTCCTATATTTTCACATATGAAAAGTATATCTTTATAGTTTAACATGTGAAAATAAAAAATTTCCCATCATGCTAAATTACGCTTGATTGTGTGTGCCTATAGAAGTTTTACTTGAAAAATTAGCATTTTGTGGGCTTGAGCAAAAAATAGAAACTGCATTACCTTTCAGACATGGAAATTATTTTTTGCCGTACATATTTAACTCGCCACCATATGCTTCTTTACAAAGTTATGTCCCTTTACAAACTTGACAACAATGTAAAAATCCTGTGTGCTGCATCGCTCAACTGAACTTGCTTTTGCAGTCAGACAAGGTAAAATAGTTTTAAAAATGTCAAAAATATGTAATTTACTGCAACATATTAGGTCATTACAAACCTACCGTTCTCACAAATTACTGATTTTTTCCTCTTTTTTATGATCAGCCCATAAATGTAATTGAAATTGAGGTGAAGTTACAAAAATGGGGGGGGGGGGCTTGCTGAAGAGTGAATTTAATGTTCAAAGCTTTAATTTAGAAGCAAGTCTGGTATATAATGGAAAGAAAATTTTCTTCTCCTGCATAAAAACCAAATTTATTTTGTCTTGTGGCACAATAAATAACATTTTAACTTGTAGCTTTGCCACTAATTAAATGTTTTTTGTATCACATGATAAGAAATATACCAAGTATTAATGTAAATTAAGAAAATACCCTCTATATATTTTGTAACAAACCATATATGTATCAATGTGGCATGAGTATATAAATTATTCATAAATCAAACTTTCTTAAAGCTAGTATAAAAAATATATTTTGGAATAGCATACATTTTGACTAAGAAGCAACATGTAAACAGCATGTTGAGAAATAGCAATGAATAATTATAATTAAGCAACATGTAAACAGCATGTTGAGAAATAGCAATGAATAATTATAATTAAGCAATCATGGCTTCATAGACAATACTTAGGTATTCTCGAAAATAGAAATCTCCAATTCATACTTTTGAAACCAATCCAATTTGTAAACACTTTTTAAAGGTCCGACAACAATATTTGTTTAAAAAATGAAAAAGAACACTATCAGAAACTATAAATCTGAACATCAAACTTTCATGACCTGAAAATGCAAATGAATCTAATGGCTAAACTGAAATCGAAGAACAAACTGTAATCACAATACATTCTTTAAAATCCTACTGATCCAGGATAAATTTCACCTGCAAAACATATATGTCTTTGTAAAATATTATTATGCAGGAGTTATGTAAACAAAGGCTATTTCACCTCATGAAGATAGTCAGATCTCAGAAATGATTATTTACTATGAGTTCTCAACATTCAATGTTCCACTGTTTAAGTTTGAATGTCTATTTTTGATTTAGAATTGTTGATGTAGAATTTAATTTGGTTCCATAGATGCCTTGCCAGAATAGGCTCTTTCCACTTGGCCTTTACACTTGCTGCTTTCCCTGGAAGTGATTCTGTTCTCAGAAACTTTTCAAGCTGTCTTTTAACATCCTCTTGTTTACTTTCACACTGGATGCTGACTTGCTGCTTTTACCTATTAAGAAATTATTTTTTTTTAATTTGAGGTATCACAATCACTACATATTATTAGAACTTTTAAATATGAACTCTCAAACTGCCTACTATGAAAGCAATGTAAAAAGACCTATTTTTGTATTGGAAACATTAAAATTAGGATCTTTAGTTCACTCTGAGAAACATTATAATTGTAACATACTCTCTAACCTGCTCCAACAGCAGTTACTGTTAAAGAGCTACCTCTGGGTGTCATCCATACTTATACAAGCATAACATACACACAGGTCTTGTCAACAGAATTTGATGATTTTGAGATTCACATTAATTTCTCAAAAAATTGTATACTTGAAAAAATATATTTGAGTATTTAACTGTCTTAGAAATAGATATTTTGATATAGCCAAGTGTCAATGCAATCCAATATAATACACATTGGTAACAAGTGACGTCAATTTATGTCCAATCTATCCCTGAGTTCATAGCACTATGATTACACTTAAGTAACAAGTGATGTCAATTTATATCCAGTCTCTTCCCGAGTTCATATTGCTGTGATTACACTTAGGTAATAAGTGGCGCCAATTTATGTCCTACATCTCTTCCTGGATTCATAGCATTACGATACATTTAGGTAACAAGTGTTGTCAATATATGTCAAATCTCTCCCTGGATTCATAGCATTATGATACATTTAGGTAACAAGTGTTGTTAATTTATGTCCAATCTCTCCCAGAGTTCATAGCACTATGATACACACTGGTAACTAGTGATGTCAATTTACGTCCAATCTCTCCATGAGTTTGTATTATGATACACTTTGGTAACAACAGACATCATGATTATGTCATTTCAAGCTGCATCATAAGTGTTGATTTTACAAAAGCGAATGTAGTTCAGATGTAGACCATAACAAAGGTCCTTCTTGTTTCCCCAAAATGGATCATCATTTCATTGTGGCCTTTAAATTAGTGGTCTACAGAAGCCACAAAATCCACAAAACTAGTAAATTTACATCAGTGGTGGTTCTGAGAAATCATGCCTGTTGTCTGGTAGGTTTTTGAAGCATAGCACTTCAATTCATTTATATTCTAAGATTCAGGGTCATCAAATGTAATAAATTACCTTCTGAATTATGGTCATTCCTTTTCTCATCTCTTTCCTCTTCTTCTTGCTATGAACCAACATCATGAAGGTCTTCAATAACATCTATAAGAATAAATGTTCAAATACCTGGTAACTGTTTTCATTATTCAAACCAGTTATAACAAGGGTACCAAACCTGGTACAAGTCTTATAATACCTTGCCATGATTTGATCTTTAAACTTGGGACCTGACTATCAAGTATGTGACACACTTTCTAGTAATAAAGTAAAGTGTAAAGTTTCATTTAATCATATCTCATGTTGTTCAAAAACTATATATCTGACTCGGACACAACATCACACACAGAAACAGGTTGTAGTATTACATCTTCCTTTGCAGTGACCTTGACTGCTGAGGTAGGTGGCATGACTGTGGTACATGACACACTGTATAGCCATAATGTATACCTGGGTAATGTATCAGCAAAAGGACAAACAGATGAATGGACAATGTTACAGAATTATATGCCTGACTACAGATGGCATACAACAATTTCATCCTTACAACTATTGTGTATGATAGTGACAAATACTGGGTTGGAATGGGAACAGTGGTGTAGCAACCACTCAAGCAACCCTACAACTAGGGGGGGGGGGGGGGAGTAGAGGTCCAGTGGGGGCCCAAAATTCCCACCAAATATGAAACATTTTATGGGGATAGTCCCTGGAATTAAGTTGGGGGGGGGGGGGATTTCTTGCTATGCTACTAAATAGGAAGAAAAACAAAGCATATGTTTCTTTTCACAAAAATTATCAGCATGCAAAGTGTTGTCAGTAATATTAAACAATCTTAGCCAGTATCATTTTTGTAATATACTACTATACAACATTGATTATACATATACCAATTTTCTGGACTTGTAATTAGCTGAATGTTCTCTATACCAAAAATTGATTCTTTTTATCATTTTCATTTATCTAGATGATCATTTATCAAGACAAAACTGGTGTCTCCAATTAGTCATGCTAATCAGTCTTTGACTGTACCAACAAATCACTCACTACCTTTTTTGTTAAGCAACCAGAAGTTAGTAGCATTGAGAAAATAAACCCTGCTGGTTAAAGACAATATCAGGTGTAAGAACATATTTTGGCTATGTGATGTATCAAAGAGTTTTTTATTTTATTTTCATACTTTGTACAACTTTTATCATTGAATTGCTTCAAATACAATTCTTCATACTTGAAAAAACATTCTTGAAAAAATATACCAACTCAACTCAAAATTTTTAAATGAATCATAAAGATAAAATGGAGAATGCAAAGGCACTGTGTTTTCCCCAGACCTCAGCTGCCGGAAAAGATATATGGTGAGAACTCATGAGGAAGGAATTGTGACATGACTGAAGAGAAATTATATGTGAATACATGTATTATGGCAATCAGAATGTTTTTGTATTGCTGCACCTGGTGAATTTGTGATTAAGTAACCATACAAATTTAATTAATTAAAATGGTGTCATGTTGCTCAGCCAATAGCAATCTTGTCTCTGTATTACAGGGTACAAATCCATCATTCAATCATTTATTTTGTTACGTACAAATCAAAATGTTCAATCATTTATTTTGTTATGTACAAATCAAAATGTTCAATCATTTATTTTGTTATGTACAAATCAAAATGTTCAATCATTTATTTTGTTATGTACAAATCAAAATGTTCAATCATTTATTTTGTTACTTACAAATCAAATCAAACTGTGCCCTATAATTCAATTCAATTCTTGATTGACCCATAAATGGGGCTCTCAATGGGGCACCTACAAAATTTAAGAACATAAACAGAAATGCTTGAGTGACTAGAATCCATTATATGACACTGTATAAACATCAGATTAAAATAAAGCTAGTCACAATAATACATTAAACATTGTATACGAAATAAGAACTGTATATATACACATAATTTAGATTCTACAGAAAGTATGGATCAGGAATCTCAAGGTAGAAACAATTACATATTACCATTATCACAAGTTACACTCTACATCCATGTGGAGGGTATATTATTCTACAGTAGCTAGAATTCACAAAGGTTGTAATTGAAATCGTTGCTCACATCTTCTCTGCACATGCTTATATACTGCAGCTGTGGTGTGCTTCTTTCATGTGAAATTGAGGTCCAAACTAAGAGCAGATACGTCTTGATAAGCTGATTGGGACAAGGTATAAAATGTCACATGAGTGGTTAACAAATGACTTTCTATGATCGGCTGTTCTGGACGAATATAATAAACAACTTTGAAAGACCCTTTTTGTTTCTTACCAGGCTGATCCTGTACATCTTGGCTTTGATGTTGATGTCATCTTCATGATCTTCCATAGGTTTTCTCCTGAAGCAATCAAGTCCATGTGCACACAAAAGCACGCGAAGAAAACCACACAATATCACAATCGTCCTAAACCTAACACAGCTCAATATCTTCTATCAATGACAGAAAACATATTTATGATTCGGAGAATTTTTATCACTGTAGTTTCGTAGTTTAATTTCGCTGGTTACAGTGGCTGGTATCTTGCACGTTCTATACAGTATAAAATGTACCGACTTTTATTTCCGCGTCGCAATCATGCACCTTTCTACGTGTATAGGCTGTTATTGTACTATAAATAGCTTTTCTTTAACATTGCACTCGCCGTTAACAACTTTATTTTTCAAAATTAAAAAAGTTTGCGCAACGGAACAATGTTTGGTTTGAAATTTGTAAGGTTTAAAGTGATTAAATAATCCTCAGCTAGATAGTAACTGTGCCAGGTAAATACTTTAGAAGACCGGAGGTGGTATACGGTTAAAAATGGAACGGGTACTGACTATAGTCGCACCAAGGGAAGGCTGCATATATAGCCTCGAGCAACCACTTTTCGTGCACTCAACGTGAATTTTAACGCGTTCGTTATAATATTGTGAGAATCTATTCAAACAACCATAGAAAGTGCTCAACTATATCTACTTCATTTAATCATCGTTAAAATACTTTTGGCATTCATGTATCGTCCATCGGCCAGTTGTCGTGAGCCTCTTTCAATCGTGCGCCATGTTTCTCGCGATCTAACGCGCTTGTTGCGAGATAATGACGAAGAGCGACATAATTTAACTATATAGTAAAATCAAACAAAATGAGATTCAAAAAGGTAATTTCCTGTAATTTTAAAAAATCATAATGAAAATCTATGTTTTCACTAATGCCTTTTTGTGTCAGACATTTTGGCCTTGAATTTTCTATTATATGCTATAGATAGTACCGCCGATCACATGATGACTTTGTTTACATATTTTGAACAGGAAAACCAACTTTGGGAATTAATACAACTAGATAGCCAATGTAAATATTTGGCTTTTATCATGTGGGGTTCTTATACAACGTAAGAAAAATTTACACTCGAAATGTATATTCACTACGGACTTTTTTGTTTCAGTATTATTTCATAATAAACATATATTCTACATCAAAAGACATTGAATCAATTATAATAAAATGTATATCCATTCACTAGGATCTATTTTTAAAATAGATCTCTCCCTCTGTCTGTCTGTCTGTCTGTCTGTCTCTCAGTCTATTGAGTCATATATCTATATGGTAAAGAACAAGCAAGCAGTAATGTAAGTGCACAAACTGCATATAGAATTAACTGGAAGAAAAAATATTCATTTTTAAATTTAATTTTTTTTATATTTCAAAAACACGGAGACGCTATAAATTAATAATATCCATACCCTGGTCTAACTGGCACGGTCCAGTCATATGCCACGTGACTTTTTAGGGAGTGTCACGAACCATGGAGGTCACTTCCGGAAATAAGTAAACGTACACACGCTCGGAAAAACGGTAATTATGAACTAATGTACTTGAATGCCAATTTTTTTTCACGCTGATTACATGAAGTAGATATAGTTGAACACTTTTTATGGTTTATTTGAATACATTATCATAATATTATAACGAACGCGTTAAAATTCACGTTAAGTGAACGAAAGGTGGTTACTCGAGGCTACATTAGTTCAGAATTACCGTTTTTCCGAGCGTGTGTAATTTTGCTTATTTCCGCAAGTGGCATCGATGGTTCGTGACGCTAACTAAAAAGTCACGTGGCATATGACCGGAATGTGCCAGTTAGGTAAAGGTATGGATATTATTAGTTCATAGCGTCTCCATGTTTTTGAAATAAAAAATTAAAAAATTAAATATGAAAAAAAAAAATCCGTAAATTTTATATGCAGTTTGTGCACTTATATTACTGCTTGCTTGTTCTTTACCATATAAATACATGACTCAATAGACTGAGAGACAGACAGACAGAGATTGAAATTTAAAAATAGACACTGGTGAATGGATACACATTTTATTATAATAGATTCAATGTCTTTTGATGTAGAATATATGTTCATTATGAAATAATACTGAACCGAAAAAGTCCGTAGTGAATATACATTTCGAGTGTAAATTTCTCTTACGTTGTATAAGAACCCCACATAATTAAAACCAAATATTTACATTAGCTATCCCGTTGTATAAATTTCCAAATTTGGTTTTCCTGTTCAAAATATGTAAACAAAGCTATCATGTGATTGGCAGCGCTATCTTTAGCATATAATAGAAAATTCAAGGCCAAAATGTCTGACACAAATAAGGCATTACTGAAAATATAGATTTTCATTATGATTTTTTTTTTAAATTACATGAAATTACTTGTTTAAATCTAATTTTGTCTGATTTTACTATTTAATTCGATGCTGTCACTCTTGAAGAACGCTGGTGACACAGTTAATGACGTCATTATCTCGAAACAAGCACGTAAGGGCGCGAGAAACATGGCGCACGATTGAAGGAGACTCACACCATCGGGTGGTTGGACGACATACTATATGCACACTGCGTAACAGACTGTCAAACTTTACCTACTTTGAGAGGACTTTCACAATATTACGTGGGCCATCTCTACTGATCATTCTGAATCAGCCTCCAAACAAACATTTCGAGGACTGGTGTGTAAGTCCTCGAAATGTAGTTACGTCCTTGTTGGTATGCAACACAAATCAGGTCCTCGCAAATATACTAAAAACACGCACACAACAAAGGAGTTTGAATTACTGTAAAATGCTACATTATTGCAGCTATAGTAAATATTTTTAATGTAGATTTAATATTCACAGATTTTTTAAAATGCAAAATCGCTAATCATTTCATTGAATAAAGAAACTTCTGGGGGGAAAAAAGATCATACCTTCTGCTGTGTCTCGTGTTGTGTCCATTTCTCCAGGGAAATAAAATAAATCTCTTTACAGTTCAAGTTTCCCGCCTCGACCACAGCAATATTTCCCGAAGTCAGACCTGCAGGGTACTTCTTTTGAATTTCTGTTTGTAACTTATCACCAGCTGCATTCAGTAAAGCTTGAGCTGCACGACCCTTTTTTAAGTCCAAGGATCTGTCTATCCCCCAGATCATCACGTCAGTCTGTATAGTTTATTTAATTATTTGAAACTGTCATTTTTAATTTCATGATAGGAATTATTATTTTTCTTTCTACAAATCAATAAATACTAATTATTTTGGATAAACAGGCTCGATAATTGTGAGCAGATCAGCAAAGTGGATATGATCAATTTCTTTACTTCCTCGATTTGAGATTATTATAAACAAAGACTAGAAATATTTCACATAAATATGTACATGGAATATTGAGACAAACTAAGCGATGCAGATAAATGGAGAAAACCATAAAGACGCCACAATTATTCAACGTATCAGCAGATCTCTTTAAAAATAGAAACCCACTTACATTAGCGCAGAAGGAGCCACGGTGGCTCAGTAGTTAGAGCGCCAGACTCACGAGCTAAAGGGTGCGTTTTCGAAACCTACAATCGGACCAGCCTGGGTCAGCTTTAGGAAAAGATGTCGTGACGTCATCGCGTTACATCCGTGTATCCACAATAGTTACAAGTGAACAATCAATATGGCGGAATACAGTATAGCAGAACTAGAAACAACTAGTAACAATTACCTACTCAATTACCTAATTACCACCACCACCGAAAACAGCAACAATTACTTTCCTAGTCTCTCTCTCTCTCTCTCTCTCTCTCTCTCTCTCTCTCTCTCATAGCAGCATCATCAAATTATTAATCAATACAACATAAACAATATAATCATCATCATCATCATATCAACAACAATGTATTATCAGTATCACAATCATCAACACAAAAATCAGCATTTAACATCACTAAACAAGTAATCAGCACAACAAAATTACTAGGTGATTTTGCCACAATCATCATTATTATAGTCGTCATAACCATCATCATCATTATGATTTTTCTGAAACAAAAAATCAATAATGTAAGAGACCGACCATTTACTTTTCCGAGGGCTCTATGTTTTTTCAGAAATAATTTCTGACCTTAAAATAGTTTGGAGAAAAAAAAAGACTCTTGCCTTGATTTATACTAAATTTAAAAGTCGTCATATTTTGTTGGGGAAAAAAATATCTTGAGATAAAGGAAAAAAAAATATCTTCGACCGAACATGAAATAGTCGGCCCCTAACTATCGGTACTTGGCCAAATTGAGTATACACGTATTCCTTTGTAGAGATTAACAATATATGGAGATTAAATAGAAAAAAAATATAAATATTATGTCATTTTTTTCAACTTACCAATATGGCTGGTGATTTAAAAAGAGCTGTTTTAAGATTTGACGCCGTAAATCTCTAAAGAAGAGACAAAAAAAATGCGTGGAAAAGGAAGATCGTCTCAACACGTGCATATGTCATGCATTTTTTGTCTCTTCAGTTATGATATTTAATATAAAAAAACTGAACAACCTCTGATCGTCTGTATGTTTTTTTCAGGACATGTTCCTTATGCACAAGATTGACGCACCATTGTGTGTATTGTAATGGATAAATGCAGCTTCTCTAGTCTAGAATGACTGACCAGATTATACCTCCGGTGGAGACCCGGATGTAAACATCTGACGTCATAGCCATCTTTTCCTAAAGCGGCTTTTGCCGCGGCGATAAATAAACCTACCTGTGTTGCTGTGCCACAAAGGCACCAAACCAAACATTAGCGGAGATACTGAATAAACGTTTTTTCATTTCTCTATACAATGAGTAGAAGCTTTATAAAAACATATATTATATGACACATTAATAAATATACAAATCTAAGTGCACATAATATGTATTGTATGCACAATCTGTTTTAGAATAGGTCACCTGGACACTTTTGTACTGTATGACAGTTTCTTTTTGCTCGAAATAATTTACCCGGTGAAGAATACCTACGTTTTAATCGGTAGATTTTAACTTTTAATAATTATTGCTATATTTCTACTAGCATAACTGTATTGTCATGAACTATTATAACAGCAACCAGAGCTAATTTTATGGCTTGCCATATTAGCAAATGCCCAAGTATTTTTTATTCAATTACACCCCTCCGACGGACAGACAAAGAGACGGACTGACTGTATGATAAGACCCCAAACACTATAGATTGAGAATAATAAACCACATGTACTACAATGATGAGAATATTAGTATACTGTAAACACGGAACAATTGTTAGGCATATGTGTTTATGGGTGTGTAAATGATTATTTTACGTAGGGCAGTTCCTCTGTGGCGGCGAAATTACTTAAATGATCGCGGTCGCCATCAGTGTAGACATTTATAATTTCCCATGTTGATTCAGTTTAGACCTTTGTGTAATAAAGTTTTCTACCTTGCCTTTCTTAGAAAAAAAGGAAATTCTAAGAATACGACTGAGTCATATTAAAATCAATACATATCATGTTACTTTAGAGTTACACGGGTAGAGACAGGTATATCACCATACAATCCTTTTAAGCAAGTACTGATTTTTGGACAATTGTTATTTGTTAGAACTATAGCTAAAATATTGATTGAAATTTTTTTTAATGCACTAAAAATAAGCAACTAAAAGTGAAACATTCCATCTAACGAAAAATACAACTACTGCTCTCTCTCTCTCTCTCTCTCTCTCTCTCTCTCTCTCTCTCTCTCTCTCTCTCTCTCTCTCTCTCTCATTATACCTACATGCTCCTGAAATACATTTCCCTGAGTGACATACACCTTTATACCACCTACATCCGTATGGACTCTATTCGTCGTCCTCGGCTTTGTATCAGGAACACTGTCATCTGAGAGAAGATATGGATCATCATCATCTTTAAGAACGACGAATATAAAAATGATTACAATAAAGATATTTTAGACCTATGAAGTTGAACCCTCTTTGAACACCTGGCGTGTTTATCAGTTCAAATTCATAAAGAATGCTAAAACACACACACACACACACAGACAGATATATATATATATATATATATATATATATATATATATATATATATATATATATAATAGACAGTACGTGTTTGTTTGTTTTTTTCTCATTGTAATGTACAATGCCCCTTGTTTCTTAGAGAGTACGGTAAGATGTAAAAGAAAAAGAGTACATGAAGTGACATGGAATGTCAGGAATTTGAGAGACAGCTACTATAGGTGAAATTATGTTCGGAGGCAGAAGGGCGAAACTTTCGGGGAGTGGATGTTGGAATGTGTGTGTGTGAGAGAGAGAGAGAGAGAGAGAGAGAGAGAGAGAGAGAGAGAGAGAGAGAGAGAGAGAGAGAGAGAGAGAGAGAGAGAGAGAGAGAGATGCGAGTTTAAAAGACGTCTGGAAATACACAGTGAGATTTCAGAGGTAAGAGAATATTAGATTATGAAGAGACGGAAACTGAAATGACAGAACACTTGGAGGCATAGACAGGAAAGCTGGCGTGATGGAATTGTTGGGGCAGTAGAGGGACGCAGACTGTGGATAAGAAAATATTCTGAGGATGATATACATTCAATCGGGTGAGGAAATGTAAAAAAGACATTGGACATAAATTGGGGATTAGTGGATGTTTGCAGACAAATAGATGTACATTGGAATAAAAGGAAATTGGGAAGGTCAGAAAGGGAAACGCTGACTACGAGGACATTGTTAACGATATCGTATGGCTAATAAGATGTTGGAGAAAAGAAATATATTCAGGGAAGAGAGAATATCCAGAGATTAAAAGGGAGGGAAACTGGATAAGAAACTGTTAGGAAGTAGAAAGACAAAGCTTTGGTGAGAGAATGTTGGGAGCTAGAGAAACAAAAACTGAGGGTAAGGCGATGCTAGAAGAGTAAAAGACAAACACTGGGTTGAGAGTACGCTGCGTTGGCGACAGAAGGAAACTAGGATGGCAGAATGCTGGGATGTCGAAAGACGAAAACTGTGGATAGATGATTTGTGCGGTAGAGAAATGGATTGTGTGAATTATTGCTTTTTCGTTCTGGAAGGCGAAAAAAGAAAAATGAAGTTAGAGAATATTCGGAAGTATGTTGTTCTTGAGAGATCTTGTGCTGATATTTACAAATACCTTTAAGTTATCTTTCATAAATTGACTGATTGATTGATTGATTGATTGATCTTTTTAAAATTCAACTTCCCCTTGCATGTTAATGTGTTTAGACCTTGATGGAAGTCTGGTCTATTAGATATTATCGCATCGTGTACATGGTTGCTTGTTTGCTTGCTTTGCTTCTGGCGTGCTTGCAAGATTGATTAATTGATTAGTTCATATATTTCTTGAGCATTTTTGCTTTTTGTTTTTTTTTCCTTGTCAGTCTATAAAGTTAATTAGAAGTATCCGTAGCAAAAATATTAGAGAGAAAGCTATTTTTGTTTAATTTTTGAGTATCGAAATATTGACACATACCGAAGATTTGATAACGAGGCCACTTTCAGGAGGGAAATTATTATTCAATAGTGTAGCTCTAATAGCATCGCTTGAAAGTTAAAACCTTAAAAATCAAATAATACCTACCTTGTGACACAATTAAACCCATTGATAGGTCTTCCTAATCAGAAATGGTCTCGAAACGGTTTAAGATATACACTTTACTTGTATCCAACCTTCAACACAAAAAAGAAAGAAAACGCTTGTAATTGAAAGGTACTGAGCAGTATACTAGTATGGATATCTCTCATATTGTCTTTGATGTCGGTTAATACATACATACATACATACATACATACATACATACATACATACATACATACATACATACATACATACATACATACATACATACATACATACATTTGCACAAAGTTTCGTATTTAAAGTTATAAACCGGAAAAGATAGAGAGAAAGATATACCCAACACATGTAGACTGCCACGTATGAAATTACTGTAATATGTCAGAAGTGGGAGATGGGTTTCATTTCTGTACATATGTGACAAGTTCTCTAGTAACATAATAAATTTCATCTTATCCATACGTAGGTATGTAGCTATAGGTAGGTGGATGGAGGGTTGCAAACAGTCATGTCATTATTTGCAGTGGCGTACTAAGGGTAAATGGCGCCCGGGGCTACAATGATGGCCCAAAGGGCCATAATACGAGGCCCGAATTTGTATCAGCTGTTTTGGCGCCTTAAGACCTCTGGCGCCTGGGGCAACAGCCCCGTGCGCTATTCCCCCCCCCCCCCCTTAGTACGCTACAGATTATTCGCTACATAAAACTATGGCATGGAGAGGGGGGCTACGACCTCAGACAATCCTTATCACCAATATAAACTGTTTTCTCTCTACCCATTCACTCATGTATATATAAATCTATCTATTTTTCCATTTATCCATCTCTCATCAATGTCAAGTAACAGGCCAGTTTACTAGCTTTTGGAAATGACAAAGTCAGTGTGTTAATGTTGTTTTAATTTTTTTCAATGTTCCATTTGTATTGATAAGTGAGCATTTGTTTTAGTTCCTGGTCAAACAAGACACAGAACAAATTTAAAACTTGTTAGACAAAAGATTAGACCATTAAAGAATAAATGCAATAAGACCCAAACAATAGAAAAATATAAAAACATTACCTTAACTATGTGTTCAAAGCAGTAGGTACTATCCATTTGTAATGTAAAACCCACACACTTGGTAATCCCATGTGATCATAGTTTGTTTCGCTTTAAATGGAGCATGTTGATACATGTGTGAAACAAAGACCAGGAATAATCATATATCATGTGGTCTGAAATTACCTGCATAATTTATCTATAAAGCAGTACTGCTGTATACATTTTCACAAATTTTACTTTTGCTTTTTTTTTTTTTTTTCTGCTTGATTCAAAATGTCTAAAAAAAAAAAAAAGTAATGAAATTTAGTTTGTATAAAATGCAAAATGCTGAAAATTGCGTTTAAAGAATGTCAAGATTCGTTTACATAGGGGTTTCCGCGCCTAAAAATATTGCTTTATTACGCGTAACATGATCACGTGACGTATCATTGTGGTAGTCCAATGCACAAATGCCAGGTAGATCTCTTGAATGTGTATGTTGATAATGTCATATTAATCTATGTGATAATAAAAGACTATTTACTGCTGTCGCCGATGGGATGAAATAGTTTTAATGTTAAGTAACGTATTTTTCAAGGCGTAAATCAGTTTTGATACGTTTTGGATCAATCGTTAAAGCAAGTTATTTGTTGTGTAATAGGATGGTAGTTTATACTTTAATCTTGCTCTCCCTCCCTCTCTCTCTCTCTCTCTCTCTCTCTCTCTCTCTCTCTCTCTCTCTCTCTCTCTCTCTCTCTCATTTCAGAGTAAAGATGGATTCAGGACAGACATAAATTACTTTGAAAATATTATCAGCGAATACACTATAATAGATCGAATAAAGAGATTACATCTTTTTGAATTATGAAGGCTGTCTAGTAGAAGAAAAATTATCGTTTTAGACATGAATAAGATAAAAGTCTACAATACAATATGTGTTACGTGTATCAGTTATTTTAGACATGAATAAGATAAAATTCTACAATAAATATGTATTAAGTGTATCAGTTATTTTAGACATGAATAAGATAAAAGTCTACAATAAATATGTATTAGGTGTATCAGTTATTTTAGACATGAATAAGATAAAAGTCTACAATACAATATGTATTAGGTGTATCAGTTATTTTAGACATGAATAAGATAAAATTCTACAATACAATATGTGTTACGTGTATCAGTTATTTTAGACATGAATAAGATAAAAGTCTACAATACAATATGTATTAGGTGTATCAGTTATTTTAGATATGAATAAGATAAAAGTCTACAATACAATATGTATTAGGTGTATCAGTTATTTTAGACATGAATAAGATAAAAGTCTACAATAAATATGTATTAAGTGTATCAGTTATTTTAGATATGAATAAGATAAAAGTCTACAATAAATATGTATTAAGTGTATCAGTTATTTTAGACATGAATAAGATAAAAGTCTACAATACAATATGTATTAGGTGTATCAGTTATTTTAGACATGAATAAGATAAAAGTCTACAATAAATATGTATTACGTGTATCAGTTATTTTAGACATGAATAAGATAAAAGTCTACAATACAATATGTATTAGGTGTATCAGTTATTTTAGACATGAATAAGATAAAATTCTACAATACAATATGTATTACGTGTATCAGTTATTTTAGACATGAATAAGATAAAATTCTACAATACAATATGTATTAGGTGTATCAGTTATTTTAGATATGAATAAGATAAAAGTCTACAATACAATATGTGTTACGTGTATCAGTTATTTTAGATATGAATAAGATAAAATTCTACAATACAATATGTATTAGGTGTATCAGTTATTTTAGACATGGATAAGATAAAAGTCTACAATACAATATGTATTACGTGTATCAGTTATTTTAGACATGAATAAGATAAAATTCTACAATACAATTTTGTGTTATGTGTATCAGTTATTTTTTCAAATAAAATAAATAGTATGAGATATATTAGAGTTGTTCTTGATTTGCCAAGTGTAACGCAAGGAAAACCATTATTAAGGAAAAGTAAATTCACATCAGTTCGTTTCAAATAATAAATTTTCCTATCTACTCATCTTGAATAAGCTTCTGAAACAATGAAAACATCCTTATAAAACTTTGCAAATATATTAAGTTACCGAATATTATTCACTTTGTCATTCGCACCCGCTACACCTCGCCAGGCTATCTTGATGTCTTACATATGAAAACTAGAATTGTTAACTAACTAGAGTTGTTAGGGAGCAGGAACTCACAAGATACCTCCATTTCTGTGCCACTAGTCTGTATTTTTGAGAGTAGCCAATTAACCATAGAATGTAGGTGACAACAACCCAGTTTTGGTGTGTGACATAAGTGATTTCCCATTTGCACTTGATATGCACATTTGGTGGTAATAGGTTAAAAGATGTTATAATTTTAGCACAGACACCATCTTTACATAGTGTTCAAAATCCTGAAAAAGAGGTCACAGTGACACGACCTTAATGTGTGAAATGTTTTAATTCTAAGATGCGTTCTTAGTGTATTCTTAGATTAAAAGGTGTTATAATTTGAGCACAGACACCATCTTTATGGACTGGGGAGGATAGACACTCCTTTTTGTTTGCAGTTTTGAAAGCAAATCCTGAAAAGTACTTTATAGTGACCCAATTTTGATTTTAAACATGCCCATCCTAAGTTGCACTCTCAGTAGAGGTTCGGTCCCTGTGGGTTAGGTGTTAGCACTTCCAGTTGTTAATAAATTCTGGATAATAAATTCTGGAAAGTAGGGTACAGTGACCCAATGTTTGCATGCAACATAAGTCCACCACAATATATGGTGCAAGTTTCATGCAGATATGTTTTAATATATAGAAGTTACAGCCCAGACAGACAGGAAGGGTGGACACAACTGTTAAGCAATTTTCAATAAATCCTGGAAATTAGATCAATCTAGCTCTGGTAAAACATACATTCTTCCTAAGATGCACCTTCAGTGTAGGTCTAGTGCCAATAAATGAACAAGAAGTGGAACTAGAGCCCAGGCACAATTTTTAACCATTTTGTTCCTCAATAAATCCTAAAAAGTAAATCACAGTGACCCAGTTTTGGTGCACAACACGTGCTCATCCCAAGTTCACCCATAGTGCAACTTTGATATTAATTAGTGAAGCAGTATAGGAGCTGTGGCATGGAAAAGGATAACTGACCGACAGACACACGGATAAAGTAAATCTCATATACCGGCCACTTAATGACACGACGGTGTAAAAGGTACATATTCTCAAAAGGAAGAAGCTCATGAATAATAGCCATTATTTAAGGGTTTTATCCTTTTCAAACAAATAAATGAATTTTATAAGTGGTTATTAAACATCCTTTAAAAGGAGGCCCTTTTATAAGGGGTTATGAAGAAATGGCTCACTGTTCTCGTATTCGACTAAATCGAAATATAATAGCAATTTGCAGGTAAAACTTAGTTAAAATGATTGTTTCTCCTGGTTGCATTAAACTTAGCAAACAGTATCTAGGTCTAAAAAATACGATTATTGTAGAAATATCTAAAAATGTACTATTTTGTTATAAAGTTTGATTTAAATTGTCACAGTAGTTTTCAAAATGTCAAAATATGGTTTCCACCTGGTTGATGTAGAAAAAAAAAAGAAAAAAGAAAAAACAAACAGACAAGTGTTTCCCACGGAGGCTATAAGAATCAACACTGACTAAAACATGTCACATGGAACATTTTTTTGTTTGATAACAGTAAATGAAGTGGTTTCCAGTAAGATGTAAAAATTATGCTTCTCACCTGGCTGCCATCGAAACCAAGAGAAATACGCTTTTTAGATCAGGTCATGATAAATATTTCCTCCAATTCTTTGATTAAAATTTGACCAGTATATTTTTTGGAGATGTGAAAATATAGTTTCTTCCTGGCTGTTATCGAGGCTGAATGGTTGCTATGAAAGCCATCAAAATAAAACTTTGGTAGAACATGCCAGAAAAGAATTCCAGAAAAGTTTGACCAAATATGGCGGTATTTGTTTATTATTATTATTATTATTATTATTATTATTATTATTTTTAGATGTCAAAATGTATTTTTGATCTGGTTGCTACGGAAACCAAGCTTCTGTTACTACCTAACACTCATCTTTATCGTAATGGTCATATGAAGAGTTCTTTGGTACCAACGTTTGTGTTATATATGGAGCTTATGGAAATCTTCAGAAATTCACCATGTATGCATGCCCTTTTCTTTTTTGCACTCTTAACGCCATACCGTTATAGCCCCATATACAGAACGCTGATGAAATTTCCACAACAAAAGCGCATAAGATGTATATACTCAAGACATCCAAAATGACACATCAGTATCTCATGGGTTGAAGTCCCCATCCATATATCTGTCAGTAAGCAAAAGCCTGTATAATACCTCCTCAACGTCTGCAACGTTGATCTTGAAGGGGGACCAAAATCGTAAGATGCGACGCAACCTTGAGGTTTTAAGTAAATAGAGTACCGCAAAAAGGCACATTGTATACCCAGCTCGGGGTCTTTCCGATAACAATGGCTTTTACATTTGGGCAAGGAACTTGCCATCAGCATTTGAGAAGGTGTGGAATGAAAGTGGCCACTGACTTACGTTCTCCCTTGTTTTTAACCTTGACCTTGAGGACAAGAGGTATAACTTAACGCGCGACACACTGTCAATTCCAGATATATAACAAAATAGAGTTTCATGAAAATATCTTTACTGATTCAAATGCTATACCTGTACATGGATAGAGGTCACTAATTTATATTTTACCTTGCCGTGACCTTAACCTTGAGACAAAGGTCATTGCTATGGTAAGTGGCACACATTCCATTAATGATATATAACAGCTTAAAGCTGTATTAAAATATCTCCAGTAGTTTAAAATTATACTCCAGACAATTTACAAGTCACATAATTATTTTTTCGTTGCCTTGCTGCGAATTTAATCTTGAGGCAGGGTGCACTGGCTATGGTACGTTACACGTCGCCTAGTCATGATATATTTGTGGGCAGAGTTTCATGAAAATCTTTCCAGTTCTTACAAAGTTATGAACTGGACAAGCAAATTCCAACAGAAGGATGGACGGACAGACTTATGGCCAATGCGGTGACATAATACCTAGGCTCCACTGAAGACGAGCGTATAAACATGCATCAAGCTTCATATAATAATTTCACATGACACAAGAATTACAAATCACCAGAAGTAATTCATGCCTTGACTTTGACCTTGAGAGAAACTTGAACATATTATGCAATACACTCTCTACTCATCTCATGATATACCAGTATATATATAATTTCCTTTCAATATCTTAAACAGCTTCAGAGCTACGGCCTGGATACAAAAACTGAATATCTGAATATGTTTATCTTCAATATAGAACCATGAATGTGGTATATGATACACTGTCAGGTCATCATGGACATGAGTATATTAAGTTTCATCTCTCTAAATATGTGACGTTGACCTTGAGGCTAAGATTATGAAAGTCACAACACGCTTAAAATGTACAGTTGTACTGTGTTTGATAATACTACTTTTGGTTTGATTTGTTGATTTTAGCGGCACTTTTAACACATTAATCTATAGCATACCAAGGAAATGAGAGCTAAGTGCCTTTCCCAAGGACACATTAAGGTAGCCGACCCAGGCAGTCCTGGGTGGATATCGAAGCCATGACCCTTGGATTACGAGTCTGACACTCTGCCCAGACAGGTTCTTCTTGTTATGTGTATCTATCAAACTCTCCGCCAAGTTATTGACATAACAGACTATATTAAATTAATTTTTGTTTAGAAAATACTCTGATATATAAGAAAACAATTATTAATTATAGACACATATTGAAAATTTCACGAAATAGCACGATCATTTATTTACTTATGACTATTTGAATTTGTATATGTAGTATATTAGATAGTGACAGTCAACTAGGTGTCACAGCAATACCTGGAGGTACCGGTAGCCTCTCAATATGGCTGGAATTACGTAATTATTTTCAGACCTTGCTAGCGATATAATCGCTTCAAAGGTTTATGCATTTGTTACTGGGTGAATTTCCACAATCATTTATGCCACACGAATATCTCCTCAGTTTTGATAGAATTGTTCTTTCTTTCTTTCACTAGCGGTTAAATGTGTATGCCGAGTCAATTGTGTACTTGGAAAAATGCATAGATACTTATTTTCAAAGTTACGAGTGTACATATCAATCAATGACTTCCATATAATAGTTGTCATCTGTAAGCCTAACGTGCACATCGGAGGAAAGGTTGAGTTTCGAATCGGTTCGATTAAACGGCATCGTTTCGGTTATGGTATAGTGTACACATTTATAAAATTTTTTTAAACGTTGTGGCCTTAGTAATTTAAGCATCTCTGAGTTTTCTCTGAAGTAAGAAAATGAAATCGTCTTTCCCAGTTTCTACACCCCCACGAAGTGTTATATATATATATATATATATATATATATAGATATATATATATATATATATATATCTATATATATATAGAGATATATATAATTTCTCAGTACATCAATGAACAAGAATTAATTAGTGGTGTTTGTAAACTTGTCTCTGGACCACGGATTTCTAGGCAATCAAATCAATTACAATTAACCAATAATAATTAATTTTGTAACGATTTTCATGAGGACGACTGAAATCTTCCGGTAAAACTAAGTTATCATCTGAATATGAAATGCATAGGCAAATATCTGTTTTTAGTAACAGTGACCTTGACATTGAAACGTGAATAGACGTTGGAATAATAATAAATAAATCAATATCATACTTGGTAGTAAAATGTTTATAGATAAAGGATATCCGCGCGAAACTAACCTCATTAATATATTATTTTACACATGCAACCCGGTACTACTTTGGATGCCCTACGTGTGTAAAACCATGGCACATTCCAGTTACATTTTGCTTGACACATTTTGTCTATTTGACCTATAAAAACAGTGTTTTGTATGGTGCATTAGATGATATTATTTAGTTTTGCATGCAACAGCAGCTTTAAGCACGATTGTACTTATTGACAGGTTTTGTATTTTTGTAAAACTCATGTCATTATTTAACAAAATTAAACAAACATCATGCTGAAGGAAGTTAAGGCTGAAATAAAATTCTGCAAATATTAGATTCTTCGAAGTTAGTTCGAATATCAGTTTGTCTTTTAAGGGAAATGTGCATGTTTATGCAATTGAGGGATTTCCAATCTTTTGTCTCTTCAGATTTGGTTTATCACTGCTTTGTGTATTTTATATGTTGTTTATGATAAGAAATATATTCATCCCATATGTGGTCATTAAAAGTATAATGAATCTCTCTCTCTCTCTCTCTCTCTCTCTCTCTCTCTCTCTCTCTCTCTCTCTCTCTCTCTCGTTTAACAATTAAAACAAATAAAGAAAGACTGTGAGAATAAGTACTTAGTGCTGACCAATGTCTTGATATGCATATTGGTTATAATCATAGTTATATAGTTATAAATTAGAAAATCATTTATTATTATTATTATTATTTGTTATTGAATCACTTTGAAAAGTAGTCGGGGATGGGTAGGTGATAATATTTCTCTCTTCTTTTTTGTTTTGTTTTGTTTAAAGTAAAAGGTGAAAAACTTTTACTGGAAAAGGAGTTCGGTTGAACACCACGAATCCCTCTAAATCTGCCCATCGATCTTATCATAGGTTCACTATATCATTCACAAACTCACTGGCTATACGGTGCTACAAACCAGATACTTTCTGTTGAATTATGTAATGTTAATTCCATCGTAAAAACCTAAAGTCTGATTCGCTAAAATTCAATAATTTCAATTTAATCTAATTCTTTTTTTTTTTCAGCATTACATGCTTATTGAAAATAGTTTTTACATACATAGATTAGAAGATAGTGTTAACTTAAACGAAATAAAATGCAAATTAAATAGTAAAAGATAATACATGTACATCATAAATTTGAAGCAAATATGACATTCTTTTGCAAACCCCCACGTTCAAGCAGAGTTGTGATAACAATATTTTTAAGATGGCTGCCATGGTGGCCATATTGGATGCCAGATCGGCACCATTTTTATTTAGGACCAGCTAGGCATCATAAGAGATCTTTTAGCGAAACCCCCATGTTGATACGAGTATCCATTCAGGAGGAGTAGCGATAACAAGAGTTTTCAAGATGGCGGCCATATTGGACGTCAAATCGGCACCATTTTCATTTAGAACCAACTAGACATCATAAAAAGTCTGTTAGTGGAAACCCCATGTTGTTTTGACCATCCACCCAGGAGGGCTAGCGATAACAAGATTTTCAAGATGGCGGCCGTGGCGGACATAGTGGTTGTCAAAATTGTGAAGATGGCTGCTGTGGACTTCAGAGCGGTACTATTATTATTTAGGTCCAACCAGATATTGTAAGAAGTGTTTTAGTGAAAACCCAACGTTGATATGACAATTCAATCATGAGGAGTAGCGATAACAAGATTTTCAAGATGGCTGCCATAACGGTCATTATTAACGTAAGATCGGCACCATTTTCATTCAGAAACAACTAGACATCATAAGGAGTCTTTTTGTGAAATCTCTATGTTGATATGACCATTTATTCGCAAGGAGTCGCGATAAGAAACGTTTCAAGATGGTCACTGTGGCGGCCATACTGTATGTCTGAGCAGCACCATTTTCATTTAGGACCAACTAGACCACGAGATGAATGTGTGTGTACAGTTTCAAGGCAGTCCTCTAAGTAATTTAGGAGGAGATGCGATAATAAATTTGTGCTAAGAGACGAACGGACGACGTAAGGACGACAGACGACGGACGATGGACCATCCCATAAGCTCGTCTGGTCTATGATCAGTAGAGCTAAAAATGTAAAGAATATAATAAGTATCGACTAAGCGGAATTAGAAAGAAAGAGAGAAATGAAAGAAAGATAGAAAGAAAAGAAAAAGAAAGAAAGTTAATATTCCACAATTTAGCTTAGAATCAGCAAGAATCATAATTATTTACTGCATGCTTGCTCATTGAAGATACATCGAGAAATACTAAATATAATTATGAAAACTGTCTTATGTCGTGACTGGTACCTTTGTACAAGTTTTACAAAAAGTTTTTTTTTTCCACTTAGTTCAAGATCAACTTGTCAGATTTATCTCTAACGCTGTAGAGTGGAGGAAAGGAACGTTTATCATCATTATTTACTTGATTAATCTGTATAAAATGCATTGTCATGCTCCTTTTTAACAATGATGATGATAATTATGATGGTGGTGGTGGTGGTGGAGGAGGTGATGATGATGATGATTTGTAGTAGTAGTCTTAGTATTACTAATAGTAGTATTTTATTGTTCGTCCTTCGATTGCGAAGATGACTATGACATCACTAAATGGTTTGGTTTCTGTGAGTACGTGAGTGGCTGATCAGGCCAATTGTTGCTCTGAACTGTATTTGGCACACTTGACAGGAGATGCCGCATGGGTTTGCTTGATCAATAGAGGACGTGCTGCAGTTCTTGAATTTACTCTGCTCGCGATTCTGCACTGCCTCTGCAATTCTCCACCGTTCAAAGTCTGTAACTCCAGTATGGATGAGACTCCGCCAGGTGGAGCGATCCTGTGCGAGATCTTTCCAAGACTCAGGGTCAATGTTGAAATATTTCAATGATGACTTGAGGGAATCTTGAAGCGTTTCTTCTGACCACCGTGAAGTTGTTTTCCCTTCGTCAGCGCGCAGTAGAAGATCGTCTTTAGTAGTCGCTCTTCTGACATTGTGGTGACGTGGCCTGCACATCTCATCTGTGATTTGATCAGCAGAGTGTGGATACCTGGAATGCCTGCCTGTGTAAGAACCTCAGTGTCTGGGACTCTGTCCTGCTATCTTATCCTCATCAGTTTCCTCATGCAGCCCATTTAAAAATGGTTCAGTTTCTTGGTGTCTGTACATCGTCCAGGTTTCGCATGCATACAACTGGGTCGACAACACAGTGGCTTTGTAGACCTTAAGTTTTGTTTGTAGACTGATGCCTCTGCGCTCCCATACCTTTGTAAGTAGTCTGCCAAAGGCCACACTTGCTCTAGCACTTCTGGCGTTCGTTTCATCATCGATGTGGACTGCACGGGACAGTGTGTTGCCGAGGTAGGTGAAATTGTCCACTGGTTTGGCCATTTACTGCGATGGTAGGCCCTACGTAAGGCTTTCTTGGTGCAGGTTCGTGCATCACCTCTGTCTTCTTGATAGTGATTGTGAGACCGAAATTGTAACAAGCTGAAGAGAAATGGTCCATACTCTGTTGCATGTCCGACTCAGATTTGACATTCATTTAACATTCGTCAGCAAATAGGAGATCACGAACAGTCACTTCATGTAACTTCGCCTCAGATTGAAGAGCTTGCCGTGAATCCGGCATCTGATGTCGATCTCAGTGTCATACTCAGGCATCAGTTAGCATTGCATTGTAGTAGTAATCTTAATGGAGACAACTATTTAACTGCATGCAAAAATACCAAGTCATTTTTGTTACAATTTATTCATGAAAATTCAAATCATAACACACATGCTTACAATTACACAACAAAAATCTTTGATATAGCGTTTTATACTCGAATCATATTTTAACTACATTTCAAGCGTTTTTATTTTGTGATGTATTTCTTTACGAAACGCAAATGGCTCACGTGTAACTAAAAGATGAAATGTACAAACAGAGCTGAAAGGCAAGAGTCTCTTGCCCATCGTAATTTGTTCTGAGGATATCTGCATCAATCTTATCAATTTATTTGAAAAAAACTTGTGTTCACTATATTTGAAAAATCGTCTATCATTCTTTCCCTATCAGCCTAATTTAGCGAAAGTGTGTTATGAACGGTGGGCTATTGATTTTTAAATACATAAACAATCTTTCTCTCTGTGTTAAAAGAAAAAAGAAAATATATTACATATTTGTGCATCCTTATATGCTTGATTTGAATCCTCTTACATCTTCTTGATGCCATCCTCAATAAGTAATACGGTAGAAAAGTGCGCGAGAAGGTAACGGAGGTGACAAATGAGAATTTTACTGCGTAAACAGGGGCTCAGTTTTTCGACCGATACACACGATGTTTTGAGTTGAGTGGGACGTGAGTATTTTTGTGTATAGTATGATGTGAAAAAATACCGACCAAACGGGGACATACTCAGATATACTTATTTCAAGGTTTTTATCACAAAGTAAGGCCGTGGCAATCCATCTCTGTCGCAATTACAAAACGGGGACGTCCCCGTTTCGAGGTGTATGCCCAGTTTGTTGGTGTGTATTCTCACCGATGTCCCCGTTTTGCACCTTTTACACACACACACACATGTTATGGTGTACAGTAGTGTTCATTATAGTCTCATTGAGTGCAGTATTTCTTTTCCTTTTTCTTTCTCTCTTTTCTGATTTACCGATCTTTTGTGCCAAATATTTCATCACCGACTGTTTTGTCAATAGCTGGATTTTGCACATACTTTGCAGTCAGAAACCCACGATGATGTTGCACAAAGCTGGTCCTCTAACTTGTCCACTAATGACTTAGTTTCCTGGTTGTTGTATTCCTTAATCGTTACTGGAGAACCCTTACGCTTTTTTCCTGCTTCATAGCATCTCCATTTTCACCGATCTTTTGTACAAATTTAAAGATTATCAGTCTCTTTGCATTTTTTAAAAATGGTCACAATCAGTGCGCAAGGTATATACGCAATTTATCCCCCATCACTCCTTGTTTGTTTTTCAACATGTTTATAGCCCTTTCCTCACTTTCCGTCGAAGATTCATTCTTGGTTCTGTTATCCACCCAATGTATCCAGATATTCTTCACTCTGGAATATTGTTTGACCTTTTCCGCCTTTTTAAATATTTGCTTGTTTGATGTGTTTTGCTCTTGTATTTTATCAGATTTTTCCTTGTTTGATTTTTCAAGCATTTCTATACACCTCCTTATCTTATCGTTTTCAATTTGTAGTTCAAACACTTCTCCCCTCCGTTTCTCTACTTATTCATCAATCTGTGTAATTGCTAGCGATGTTTCTTCTTCAAGTTCTTCTTTCACTTCTTTCCATGATGTTTTAATGTACTCCTTTGTCACTGTTTGATCTAGTTTTTATTCAAGTAAACTTTAGATATCACATTGGCCATATACTTCATACATTGAAGCCATTATGCGTTTCTCCTGCTTGTTTTAGTTATATGATGCTGCTTCAGATTGCTGTGGTGGTTTCACAGCGTGGCGAAGTGAGGTCAGCATATAATGCACCGAGCTGCTTTTATTCAAACTCTTGTCCGCACTCTCCTCCAAACTAATCTCTTTGGAGTTTCATTTATTCTTTTTGGGAGGTATGGATAATGTTCACGCAAAGCATCTTCTGGCATTATCACTTGACGCTACTATGTATATCAGCGTACATGTAAACATCATGCACGTGCAATTAGAGAGAATGCGTATAAAAGTAGTAAACTCCCTAACTCACTAAATCAGCAAAATTCTGTAAAAATGCACAGAAGAAAACAAATTGTACTTTTATCTTAATACTCCAGTATCGTCAACTATTCTAGACTTTGTTTCATTAATTTGATCAAGTTTCACTACACGCGGACGTTGACCTGACGTCGGCAACCATTATGTATGCATTTAACAGAAGGCTCGCCTTCAGACCAAGAAAAAAATCTCACAGTTAAAATGTCCATAGAAGTTCATACTTGAACGATGTCCAGTATTATTAGCATCTCCTGTAACCTTTACATCAAATGAAATAAAAACAAATTAACAGATACAAAGACATTGGGTCATAACCTAGGCCTGACAACTTGCAAAGGTTGATTCAGTTTAATACTATTTGGAGAGTGTGTAATATAATGATGTGTTGGATTAAGATGCTTAACGTCATGTAGTGTTTTTAGAGTTTGTTAGGAGTTATATATTTTCCATATGTTGCAACTGTTGACTATTTAGTTACCTAATTTTAGAGATACGTATACCCCACACAAACACTAGCACCCATTTCAACGGCAACAAAATCATACGCATAAGTAATCTGCTTAATAGAAGGCTAGTGAAAATCATTTAGCTTAAGTCATCTAGGTTTCTCTAAAACAGCATTAGGATAAGAAGTAGAAGAAAGAGAAAAAGTTTCATTTAAAATAACTCAAGTTCTTAGTAACTCAAACCTTGTTCTCTTAGTCTTTTATTTTGGTAATCTACTAACTTGGATCTGTTTTCGTTTAATTCATTAGTTTTCTTCTGTAATTCTTCTATGGTTTTATCATGCCTATTCTGTAATCCCTGGGATCATTTGGATCAAATAATTGGGATATAAAATTACTTCCTGTAAATGCTTAGGCATTAACAATAGCACAGTCAATCGTTATTGCTGCTGTTGTTATATTTAAAGCTTACACTATTTAATGGCAATACATTTTGTATTCTGTATTCTGTCTCCAATATTAAAAGATAAATACAATGCTTCTTCTCTATTACCAACTCTTTTTCATTGAAAAAGCTAAAATATTATTCTCTTAAAAATATATACTCGTGATTCTTATTTTTTTTTCTTTTGTTGTTTTTTAAAACATTTTTCAGTTTCTTTACAACTTTACAAATTCGATATTATCTGTAGTTGTTGTGTTCAAGTTGAACAAATTGTAAATAAACATGATTCTTTGCATTTGAATGACATATTACTGTGAGTAATCTATTGTGTGCAACTTGTATTCAGTAAAACTTGTCAGTCTCTAAGTCAAATATCTCAATGTTTATCCTTTCTTCAGTGGGTCGTAAGTATTGTTGCATGTTTGATATTTCTCCAGATCAATCTCTTTAACAGTTTGTAAAGCCTCTATAGTACTGGATAGAATAATTAACCTCCTGGTAAATAAATATTCTAGCATCTGAAATCTTCTTCTTGTTCTCGTCTATTGCTTTCTGCATTTCTGAGATTGTGGTTGTTTTCTCATTTGAGTTTTGTTCTTTAGTTGTCAGTTGTCTGTCTATACTTTAAACACAACACAAAAAATGCTGGCTATCCCTTTGTTTATTATTATATTTTGCATGACGCCGGCCTTCTCCTTAAGCATAGCTCCAAGGATGAAACCCACCAGTTATGGTCTTCTGTTTGCCGTTTGAAATACTTTTGCAATAGTTTGCGGATTTAAATTCTGCAAAGCTAACATAACACAATATGCAAATTTCCCAGCAAATACTGTAATTTCCGTGTAATTTAGATCAGACCATTTGAAAGTTTCGCAATTTGAGGCAGTGTTCATTCAGCAGCATATACACACTGAATGTTTATCAAAACCGTCAAGAAGCTTCTTGGGATAATGTGTTCATTTCAATAGTGTCCCGATTGATTTTTTTCTTCACAAAATCAATATCTTCAACAAGATCCATGATTGAAGATAATTTCTTCTTCATTGCCCGCTTTTCCTTCAAGTTCGTCCCAAACGTCTGAACAGGCGCCTGCACTTGCCACCGTACATGTACAAATGACAGTGTTGCTGAGTTTGAAAAGAACCGAATGTGTCATGTGATCGAGTAATTGAAAAAGATTGACTACATCCACGTCATCTTACAAAAACAAAACAAGCAAAACAAACTTTGGTGGAAAAGAGTCGCTTTAGGAAATCATTTGTGACAAGGGGGAGAAAAGGGAACTGATCATAAAAAAGGAAAACACGGAAAGAAAGCTAAAGTCGTATAATAAGTCTGCAAGACAATATTTTTCTCTATGGTACCCAGGTGAATCGTACTGTGGGTGATTCGAACGGTATTAATAGAGAAATCTCAGGCGCTAAAGCTCCCTCGATTTCTCATCTAGTACTCTGTTCTTCGCTCCATAATACAGTATATCTGGTATCTCATTCCAGCATATCGTCAAACTAATACTAGCAAATTTGGGCTCTTCAATAACAATAGGTGAAAATTAGTGCAGTTCAACATTTTGAACAAACAATAATTCCCTGTTTTGTTTGGCAGGACTACCACTAAGAACAAAAAAGATTTTCGTGAAACATAAGTACTCCAGTTCCTATTTTATTCTGTTTCTATGAAATTATAATAGAGAATATATCGTATTTCAACAACTTTTATATTTTATTATTTCCCATCTTATAGAGTTAAACAGATCTAGAATTCGCTCGATGAAAGTGCGCCATAAGGTGTAGAGATGACTCAAAGATAGAAGTTCATTAAGTGAAATATGAGAGCAAATGGTATGAAAACAATACCATGGAAATATCTTTACAATGGACGAATATGTTGGCATAATTCATGCATATATGTAGCAGCATATAAATCAGATTTCGCACAATTCTATTGTTTATTCCAAACGTCTAGGAATTGACAGCATCAGGGCTTCGCAATTCAGTGATTTTATATCTTCCTGGTTTTACTCCCGGACAACAACAAAAAAAACACCTATGGAACAATGCACAGATAATACCTTCTATCGCCAATCGTTTCAACAACCATTTCTACTGTGGCTATGGAAACAATCAGAGAATTAACTAAATTGTTAATGTTGCATTTAAATTCTAAACGGTTTATGAGTCATCATCTTCACAAATACATGAGAATGATATTTTGCATTTAGGTTCCAATATTTAATAATCACAAAAATAATGTTAATACACGTATTTAGAGACGTCATCTTACTCCAAAACTATAATTAAGGCAATATTTAAATTTCACTAACAAAATCTTAGATCTGACAGCTAGAATACAAAGGATCCACATACTCAGTCTAAAATCAAAATTATGACGTCTGCTTGGCTGATGTTACGTAACTGATCAATCAGTCATCACAATTTTAACTTAAGTCTGAATCTGAGTGTGAGAATTATTTAAAATCTCTGTGACTCATTTAATGGTTGGTGGTTTGACATCAGCAAATCAAAATTGTTTACTGAAACTGTACATGAGACATTTGTATAACCTAATACCTAGAAACACGTGGGGCAAGGCCTCACTTGCATTATATATATATATATCTATATATATATATATATATATATATATATATATATATATATATATATATATATATATATATATATATATATATATATATATCAATTAGAAATCAGAAGCCCGTGTATATATTTACTGATAAGAATTCTTTTTCTCTGACTTCTTAGTATTTTAATAAATAAAATGCATGTGCTAAATTATTTCAGTATAATTATACAAAAATACTTCTCTATGCAAGAAAAAAATTCAAAAAATACAAACTCTTATACAATGAATTCCAAACAGCCCTATGTCTTGCCTGCTTCCCTTCTTGATACAGATATGTATTAACTTTCCAATAACTTTCACCTTGAATGAGGGTCAGTGGAAGGTAGTGATGAATAATTGTGAAAGGTTAGATCCTCCAAGTCCTACAATCCAAGTGCGATGAATATCCCTCACATGGTATGGGTTCTATTACTATACAGAAAAACATTAATCAAAATCTTAACAAAGACTTTATAATGTTTCTGGCCTTGTAAGAGGGTCAGAGGGACGGTATAGGTAAATGAATACGAAAGAGAGCAGCTTACGTATTAACAGTATGACAGCTATCCCCCACCCCATCCACCATGGTTAGGACCTATTATCATAGAGAAAAACTATAACAAAATCCTTAACCAATGTTGACCCAACCACCAAGGCCTCCACTGGAACGACTGATACCTAGGTCTCCCTTATGCTAAAGCAGGCAAGATAAAAACTTTCTGGTGAATTCTTATCTCCATTAAACAAGGTATCATACAGTTATGTGACTGTTTATAGACTTTCAATTATACATCGCATTCTTTGAAACAAAACACGAAGGGAAACTTCATGAACGCTAATAAGGTATTCCGCATGAATGTTCCACCATCCTCCCGAAAGAACTGACATTCAACTGCAAGTATAGGTAATTAGATATTCCGGATAGACCTGATATATGTCAACTGCAAGTATAGGTAATTAGATATTCCGGATAGACCTGATATCTGTCAACTGCAAGTATAGGTAATTAGATATTCCGGATAGACCTGATATCTGTCAACTGCAAGTATATGTAATTAGATATTCCGGATAGACCTGATATCTGTCAACTGCAAGTATAGGTAATTAGATATTCCGGATAGACCTGATATCTGTCAACTGCAAGTATAGGTAATTAGATATTCCGGATAGACCTGATATCTGTCGTAAAGAACAAATTCGCGGTATGATAGTTGTCCTTCAGAAACAACAGAGTCATAAAAAGGGGAGCGGCATTTGCACACACCATCCTTGTTGCATCCTTTGCAGGGAGCTCGCTTGAATGGGTAGTTACCGCCATTATGAATGTAAATATCTCCAAGGCACGCCCGAACCAGGAACATTTTCTTTTCATTTGAACTATCTGTAAAAAAGACGCACATTTTATGGCACTTAATGTATATGTACTATTTGTACCATCAACAAAAAGTAACAATACTTATAAGGTACAGAGTCATCATTTGGAAACAGTACTACTGCCCAGAAATACATTCTTCATGGCAAATGTGATTGCCTCAATAGAGTACCGACAAAATGAACTGTTTGTTGCCAACAATTTCATCGATTGGTATTAATTAAGTAATGACGGATAGCAAGAAAGAAGGAATTCTATTAGCGTGAATCTGATTGGCATGCTATTATTAAGTGAATGTTATTAAACTTTTAATGAAGTACTCTTTGAAACAGAGCCTAAAAGGAAATTTGATTGACATTGGAATGCATTATTCTAATATGGATTTATGAAAACAGCATAGTCAAAAATAATTCTATGTCATCATCATCATCATCATCATCATCACTACGATGATAAAAGTTATGTACGTACCTGTATAATCATTACTCTTTGCCGGTGTTTCTGCACAGTAGATACCATTTCCAAATCGTCCCGCGGCAGCAAGGCGGTGGTCAAGGTTTTGCTGAAAGATGCCATCTAAAGAATTTGCTTTCGTACCATGAAAAAGGTAATGTTCATTCACCTCATGGTAAATGTCCTGGTATAGTATACAGTCACTTTTTGCAACTTTGGTGGTCAAGACTTGTCCATCTTTGCATGCCTTGATCTTAGCCAATGGTGTCAGTCCCCCCTCCTTGGACACTATTTGAAACATATTTTGTCGGAAGTTGGCATACATCTCAAAGAGTTGCAAGTTCTCCACTCGACAGACCTCCTTAACATTAATGTTTGTACAGGTTAGAGACGTTTGTTGTTTCAGAGTATCTTTCATCAACTCTGTAATCTCACTCAAAACTGGTCCTGTCACTTGAAATATCTAAGAAAAAGGTATACTGGTATGAGGACAAATTTCATATATGATCATTTGTGTCAGTTCCCTACTAAAAAAAACTCATTGAATCTCATCCACACTGAAAGCAGTGTTGACTGCCTATTTGTGGTTTCATGGATTAATTGTAACATACTGAACCTGTCACTTAAGAGTTTAGCTGGAACGGAAACGTTTAATGAGTGTTTGTATGGTAAGATAATGCTTAAATTGAAATGGAAGCTCATTCGAGCATAACCTCGCAAAATAACTAGATGCTTGGCGATTGAGAGTGTCATTCATATTTTATACATTGTCGCTTGGTGCAGAAACTTACAAGGAGACATAAGATAGATTATCGAAAGACTGTATTCAGCAATGTGAAGAAAATAAATTACTCGAATTCACCTCATTTTGGATGTACTTGTATTTGTATAAATGTTTTGTCTATTAATTTTTTATCAGACTTTACAAGATAGTATTAAAGACATTAACTAAGGGTAAACACTGTATTTCAGCTGCATAGCGATCAAATGAAGAATGTTTCGAAGTTTTGATCTTACCGAATTTAATTGCATTTTAGGGAGCCACCGCTCAGTTAGTAGAGTGTCAAACTCATATTCCAAGGGTCATGGGTTCGATACCCGTCCAGGCCAGTCTGGATTGACTGCCTCTTTGTGTCCATTGGAAAGGCACTTGGCTCCCATTTCCTCTTCGTTATATAGCCAATAATGTGCTAAAAGTGCCGTTAGAACCCACAAAAACAAAACAAATAGTTGTCTTTCTTCAGATTTCATACAAGAAAGAAAGTATCAAATACTTTATAATCGTATTTATATTTTTAAAAATCCTGGCAAAAGGATTGTTATTTATTTTGCTTAAGTAATATGATACCTTCATGGACAGATCGTGTCCGCTCACGTTCAATTCCTTGATAGTCTTCCTATGGCAAAACTTTTGCCAAGTCTTTGGCGTCTTTGGGTCCGACTGATACATATATTCAAAGAATTCCATGGTATCTTTTCTTTGGGGTTTCGATTTAAGTGGTGGTTGTATTCGGGCTGCAAGGAGGAACGATACAACCTTCATCTAAATGTTTGTCATGTGGTACATGAAGGGCGTTTTTTTAACGTCTTTTCTTGATAATAAAAAGTGCTTCCATATACATTGGGCCTTTTATCATGCTTGTCGCATATTACAGAAGCTATGATACATGAGGGTTGACATAAGTGAATTGTAGCCAACATTTATACAGGATATCTCAAAATATTTTGCTATTTTAAAGAGACATTAGCTGCAATTGTTTGTCACCAAAAAGAAATAATATTTATAATTAAATCATTCCGTCACTGATAAAAAGTTTAGAACTTCAAAAACTTTATTTCAAAACAAATCAAACTTTACGTTGTAAAAGAAAAAGCGGATGAATTTCTTTTAAATAAATTTTCTACTGGTCGTACAAGGTTTTCGTTTCTGCCACACTCTTTTACCGATGACATCATGCAGCGCCACTCCGCAAAAATTTCCATTGTCCAAACCCGTGACAACATGTGCGGAGAGAGCAATATATAGACGTGATAAATGCGCACAATTGATGTTTGCATAGAAATATTGGAAATGTAATAAAACTTTCATAAGTCGTATAGTCGAAATCTTTACAAAGAATATAATCAGGTCACCTCTTTGTAGATGTGGATCTGTAGAAAGTATACAACACTTCTTTTTTAATTTGCGTTTACTACCAAAAACAATGCATCAAACTGTTTCAATCCCTCGTTCCATGTGGTAATTTAATATTAAATACCTACTTGTATGGTGATACAAAGCTTCTGTATGAAGTAAAGTATGTATTAGTATTTTCGATGCTGTTCCTAAATTTATTCAAAAGTCAACAAGATTTACTTAAGTGAACATATTACTATTACTAACACGCATGCACTTCTGCAGGTCACGAACAGCCGTGAACAGTGATTTCCCCTATTTTTCCAAATGATTCACTATTGCCTCCGCAACGACTAGCTCCAGAAGGAAGTGCTGTTCACTTTTAATCTAGCTTTTTGATCCTTTTTATTTATTTATTTTTTATTTCTATTCCTCCCTTTTCTTTCCTCCCTATTTTCCCAACTTTCTTCACAATGTTTGACACATTTTAATTAACAATTTCTCCTTTAAACTGCTTTCTTTTTCTCTATCGTTGTCTCTCACATATTCGCTCATTGTTCATCATCTTGGTTCATGTACATTGGCTAAATGCTAAAGTTTAAGCAAGAGATTCTTCACTTTCGTTGATCCATAATTTTAATTTTTTGTCATTAAAACTTAATATCGTTCACCATATATTTATATATGTTTACAATTTTTGTATCGTAAAAGGAGAAGAACATTATAAGCCACTGGCTTTCGTTCTAATCCTTTACCTTCTATACTGTACTTCTTGTAATCACCAATTACAAATTTATGCAATAAAATATGTTTAAACTAAATCTATTAAAGTGTATTTGCTGAAGGTATTCAGGATGTTTGAGGTATTTCACCGCATTCTCAACGTAACAAAAAGAACTTAACTCACAGAATAATTTCAAAATTGGACACAAATATTGTTAGAAAACGGTAATAAAACTTACAAAATAAAATTGAAAATACTTTTTACAGGTCTTATCTGCTAATGAAAAGTTATGACACTAAGACATTTATGATATTAATATAAAACTTTGTTAAAACTTGTAATTTAACTCGAATTCTGACACATTCTGACGACAAATTTTTTGTAACCACAACATGTTTATCACATGTAACTAATTTTTCGGAGACCAGGGTGGCTGTAACGTTAAGTGGGTTATGTGGGCTACAAACGTTTCTAGAAAGTATAAAGCTATGAAGATAATGTATTGTACCTTCAATCTAATAACGTTATTAGATGATTATTCCCTGTGAATATGGTGTGATACCGTCACCAAAATGTACCTTTAACTTTTCATTCAACAAGATAGTCCACACTATACACAGGTATGAAGGTGTCCATGCACTCTGCATTGTATACGTGAGAGATATAATTCTGCCATATTATTTACGCTTCGTGCATTCACTACAATACATTTTTTTCGAGTGAATAGGCCCCTTATCACTGGTGCACTGAATGGCCAAATCAACAGGTCAGTTAGTTTTGCTTTTTCTTTTTTTTTTTTTTTTTTTTTTTTTTTTTTTGTTTGGATGTTGGGGTTTTTGTTTTTTTTTTTCCTGCTGGGATATCTATATTTAGCGTATTCTGATCTGCCAACAATTCTAAGAATAAGAAAATTATTTAAAGCATCACTTGCTTCAAAAAAAAAATGCAGCTAATAATGCCTCTTTAAAACTCTGCATCTTGAACAGAACTGATCAAATAAATTTAACAAAAGCATCGTGGGAAGGCTACTTGATTAATTTTTCTCTGGAAGAAAGGTTTAGTGAAGTATGGAGTTACTAGTTACATATTATTAATTGCTGATTTCATATATTTCCACGATTTCAAAATGGAGTTCACGGTTCAGCATGAAGCAGAAATTGTGAACATATTCTATGAATTTAAATCTGGCACAATTATTTAGAGGATGATGAAGTAACGCTTTCCACAAAATTAAAACCTAAACAGCAATCATAGATAGGTTAAACGATTCTATCTACTCAGTTATGAGGGACGTAATTAAGGAAGATGATGCTCATTTAAAGAAACAGGTTCACTGAAGGATTATAGACATGACAACACTGGAAGAATGAGGCCATCAAGAAATGTTCAAAATATTACTGCAGTGACAACAGCGATTGAACAGCCACCAAAGCCAACAAGGAAGGTTCTCTAGCACCTATTCTTTGCAAACAGTATATTCGAGTGTCTTTTTAATTTTTATCTCTAACATAAAATTGTATCATACTGTTAACACTCGGGTATTGATCAGTAATGGATCTGTTAAATCATGACATTGAGTATTATCTATTATCATTGATCAAAAGATTCATTCACATTGCTTCTGGCTAAGGTATTTAGAGTACAAGTACTAACTGAATAAAAGCGGCTCTACGAAGAACGTGTGTAGTTTATAAGATATATTGATTTCTGATTATGATCATGTCTTTTTACCATGAGTTGAAGGCAGGGGAGGCTGAGGAGACTGGACTATAAGCAACTGTTTCACTGCTCCACTCGTCCATTCTTGTTCAAACACCTGTAAAGTAATTTTAGTTTTTTCAGAGTTCTTTGATCCACAATCTTATCCTCAAATAGAATATAGGGGATCTTATATGGGCGCTGATTTTAAATTAAATTGTCAATGAATTGAATAAGTTCGATTTTTGCAAGCATTGGCGAGCAAACAATATAAATTATTCAAGGAGTTTCATTAGTTTTATCTAAACTGAGCAAACATTTAAGATTATATTTATCACATCACAAACAATATTACTTTTGTTTCAATTATAACACCACATTAAAAGTAGTGAACTCTTTTTAAGATATATTCAGACAACTCGCACATAAAGCCTTTGTCTCACATGAAGTTACTCCACATGTCTAACAGTGCATAAACATTATATGTGTTTATTAATATATATATAACACAGTAGTCATTTCATAAAAGACCATATATAATGATCGTCTTTTACTAAAGGTAGGTAAAGCCTTTGTCTCACATGAAGTTACTCCACATGTCTAACAGTGCATAAACATTATATGTGTTTATTAATATATATATAACACAGTAGTCATTTCATAAAAGACCATATATAATGATCGTCTTTTACTAAAGGTAGGTTTATAATTAACTTTAGTGAAGAAAATATTAGTTGAAACAATCTGAAATCCTCGACCAGAGTGTTCTGGACATCTGACATTTCAATGGACTATTCGTTGGCCCCAGTCCACTCGAACAGTATGTGTTGCTGTACATATATCATGCATGTAGACGAACTACCTCGTTCATATCAAGCATGCATGTGCATGTATACAACTTTACCTTTTTCAGAACTAAACTAGGACATAATAATTTGTGCAATCAAAGAAGTATGTCAAACAATCAGCGAAGATTCCTGTCCCTCAAAAAGCTTCATTCTATGCAAATTTAAAATCGTTACTAGACTCTCGCTCGGCGGTAATCTATTGGTGTCACGCAAGAGTCAGTGTTGAACAAGACTAAACTGATCCAAGATCTTTCATATTTTAATTAACGATGGATTTACTGTACCTGTTTGACTGTCTTCCAATCAGAACTTCTGTCGTAGACAACAATATGCATAACGAGCTTATAAGAGGGATTTCCTTTGCAGAAGTCTTCTACGCATGCGTGAATGACGCTAGCAGTCTCTTGTGGTGGGTACTTCAAACTACCGGTACCAAGTGCGGGAAAAGCAATCGACTGCATGTTGTATTTGTGTGCCAGATTCAGACACTCGCAAACAAAGAGAGCTAGTTCCTGTAAAGGATGTCATCAAGTCAGTTAAGTTACAGAAAGCAAGAAAACGTTATTTACCAACAACGGTACAACTTTCTATATTCTACGGAATCAAACTTTACAAAATCTTGTCCAATAAACCAAATCATGCTGAAATGGTCATCACATGCAGGAAAACATTTAAAAATTGCAAAAATCAGAAAGATGGATATCTTGATTAAATATATCAAGCTAATTTGATACTTTCTAATTAATGCGCGAGTATGACTTGTAAGTATGCTAGGATGACATGTGTGTGGACTAAATTGAGTCTCTCTTTAATTTGTGATTCAGGAAAAAGGAAAGTATGAATGTCACAGGATGAAGCCGGGTTGGGACTGGATTAGTGAAGACACCGAAAGCAACTGCGTTAATAAGATGTTTATTTATAAACGCAATTTAAAGATGAACAAATCTGACACCATTATAACAAAAAGATAAGGAAAATTATAAAGTTCCTAACATGGAACTATCAACAACAAGTAACTCAACGAGAAAAATCAAAGATGGATTTAACAAATGGAATTTTAAACAAACGTGAATAGCATCCCATCACCAATCGACAAATAAGAGTATATGATTTACACCCCAATATAAACAAGGTCTTATTAAGTACCAAGGGTGACCAAAGCATGTGATTTATGCACTTATCAATAGAATACTCATTTATCCATCAATCTGTTAACTCGTCAATTTATCAATTTAACAAGCGATGTTGGAATATGAATTTATGAATCCGTCGTTCATATAACGATATTGAAATGGGGATGTATGAAATTATGAATATGTCGTTCATATAACGATATTGAAATGGGGATGTATGAAATTATGAATATGTCGTTCATATAACGATATTGAAATGGGGATGTATGAAATTATGAATATGTCGTTCATATAACGATATTGAAATGGGGATGTATGAAATTATGAATATGTCGTTCATATAACGATATTGAAATGGGGATGTATGAAATTATGTATATGTCGTTCATATAACGATATTGAAATGGGGATGTATGAAATTATGAATCTATCACACATATAGCGATATTGAAATGGGAATGAATGTAATTTTGCACAGATAGCAATATTGAGATAACAATCAAATGGAACACGCAATAAATATAACTATCGTGGCGTCCGTTTGACTACCAAGATGTATCTACGGTTCCACCCGCTCTAGTCCATGGTCAAGGAGCCACCACGCATGGTCCACCCCTCCCAGTCTGTTGAAGGGTCCCTCGAGAGCCTTCACATTAACACAGACCCGTTGATCGAGAAGCCTTGGTCCCTCGCATCGAGAAAACCAGTACACTCTTCCGAAACAACGTCACCAGACACAGCGTACACGTCACACGAAACCACACAGAGTTCTGTGACTTCACACACCACCAAACCATACATATGGAACAGCTAAAAGTATAACAACTAAACCGTGTAGTACATATGACACGGTTAGTACTTTTGTATTGATATATGTTGCGCATGCGCGCACATGAATTACGCCTCGTTACACATTACATTAATCATTCAATGCATGCCGCGTATAATTAAATAATACCCGTCTGTTCAGTTACAACAAATAGCTAACTTGAACCAGCCTATAGGATTTCTAATATCATGGCGTTGTATGACCTAGGTATTGACTCTCTGTAGAATTTAGAATAAATTCTAAAACATCTAATATATGAAACAATTATGTCATATAAAACGAATAGTGATAAAGAATACAATCTTAAATTTCACATACCTCTACAGCTGAAGTTTTGCTCCCGTAAAGAGGTAAGCTTTCTGACAAGACTCATCGTAGTGTAATTTGTTTATAGAGAATTCGCTCTATATGTACTCTAGCTGTGACAGATATGCGCAGCAGCTAGGCACGTGAGTTTTCACTGCAGGCAATTTGCGCGTGCAGCATGGGGTGAATCGCGCTCAGTATTTCAAAATAACTAGAGCCGAAAAAAATAAACAACCCCCGAGTAACGCTCTAGTCGGAAACGAAACCCGAATACATTTTTGATCACATATACATATTGATATAAACCATACAATTCCGTGACAATACCTCCCCCCTTTAAAAAAAAGTGGAAGCACTTTTAGAAAATCACGGAATTTGGCAAAAATACAAACTGAAACTTATTATTTACATTACCAGAATATCATGGTAGGAAAAAAAAAATGCAAATCACACTCTGCTTAAATAATGGGCCCCTACATTTTCCGACCCTCTGATTGCTTCGATCCGGAAACGATATGGCTGCAGAGTCAATGCCCAACGCATCAATCTTGCGTTGGCAACTTTTGCCTTGTTCAAATATATGAGAGGCTGATGGTCCGTTTCAAGGACAAATTCCCTTCCGAAAAGGTACGTGTGGAATTTACCTAGACCCCACACCAGTGCCAAGCACTCCTTTTCGATCACGGAGTAGTTTTGCTCCCTAGGCAGCAATTTCCTACTAGCATAAGCTATGGGTAACTTTACCCCGTCTTGCTCCTGTAGCAAAACTGCTCCTAAGCCCGTGTCGGATGCATCAGTTCTCAATATGAACGATCTATTTAATTCTGGCAACTTTAGGATCGGTGCACTGATCAATCTCGCCTTAAGGGCGTTAAAAGCTTTCTCTTGGCATAAACCCCAAGAAACTTTATTTGGCTGCCCTTTCCTAGTCAAATCCGTCAATGGACTAGCTATAGCGGCGAAATTTGGAACGAACTTCCTATAAAAACCTATCAATCCAAGAAACGATCGTATCTGTTTCTTGGTTTCTGGCCTAGGAGCGTCTTTAATCGCGTCAATTTTATCAGGGTGGGGTTTTAACTGCCCTGACCCACTTACTAGATGGCCCAAGCATTCCAAGTTAGAATATGCTATGCTACACTTGGAGGGTCTCGCTGTGAGATTTGCCTTGCGGAGTCTGTCAAACAGATCGACTAATGCCCTAACATGCTCTTCACAGGTATGTGTATATACTAGAATATCGTCGACAAAACTATCTACGTTGTTCATGCCTTTCAACAATTTTCGCATAAGACGCACGCACGACGCACCGGCGTTAACCAAACCAAAAGGCATAACCTTAAACTGGAAAAGACCTTTAGGGGTCGCGAATGCCGTTAATACGCGAGCATTTTCAGTGATGGGCACCTGCCAATAACCTTTTGTTAGATCTAATTTAGAAATGTACTGGTGCCCTGCCAATTTTGAAAACAAGCCCTCCATGTCTGGCATCGGTTCAGCATCAAACACGGTGACTTTATTTAGTTGTCGAAAGTCTATGCAAAATCGATTCGTTCCGTCTTTCTTTCTTACCAATACCACGGGGGAAGAATAGGGGGAGTTTGAGGGTTCAATCACTCCCAGGTCTAACATGTTACCTACTTCCTCATCGATTGTCTCCCGTGCATTAAAGGGTATTGGATATCCCTTTATTCTGATTGGCTCCGAGGTATTCAAGTTTATTTCGTGCGTTATTAATCCAGTATTACCTGGTCAATCTGTAAATACGTCTGGGTACTTACTTAAAATTTCCCTGACTTGCTGACGCTGACCTTCAGGTAATTCCGGGCACACGCTGACCATATCTATTCCCTCATTTCCTACAACCATGGGGTACTCGAGGGGAATTTCTGTGTTGGGGTCACTCGACTCGTCTTCTATGACCGCAATACATACGACGTTCAAAACGCCCTTTTCAACAGTTTTATGGCATAAATCACACGAACGACAGAATCGTGCTACGTCACTATTTACACCTGGCCAATAAAATTCTCTTAACACTTTGTCAGTCGTCCTCTTCCTACTCAAGTGACCTGCACTACCGGACTCGTGCGCTACTCTGAGTATACGGGACCTGAATTTCTGGGGGACAACCAGTTGGAAATACTTTCTACCATCCAACGTGGTAAATTGCCTGTACATTAACCCTTCTCTACGTACAAATTTCAAACTTGCCCCGCCTTTACAATGTTTCGCGGTACCGGACACGATCCTCTCCGCGGTCGCGCTCAAGGACGCGTCATGGCCTTGCTCACGCGTAAATTCATCGCGCGAGATATCGGTCACGGCTTCCGGAAGTTTCAACTTACGTAGTGGCGTTTTCTCCGCCTGCGCCTGCGCCCTAGTTTCGGCCGTTTGTACAATGGGAAACCGGAAATCAGACGAGTTGGGAGTCTGGAGCCGTCGACATTTCCGATAGTTAAGTCGTATATGGGATTTTCCATACACAGAGCTTCTACGGTTCCGGTCAGAAAAGGCGTCTCGATTTCTATTCTCGCGACGGGAACGCGATCAATCGTTTGATCTAATAACATGCACGGGGATTTCCAACCAAGCATTTGGTCATCCCTAACGAGACTCCGCTTTACTACGACGCCCGTGCACCCGGTGTCGCGTAAGACCGTGACTTCTTGACCGTTGGCGGTACCAGTAGCAGTCGGTACTCTCGCCTCGGGAAAAAGACAAGTGCCGATCGACTGAATAACATCACGACCGATCTGCGCACGCGCTGCGGATTCGTACACCGTATTCACGTTATTAGTCCCTGAATTATCATGCGGAAAATCATCGCGCTTACCGCCCCCTGACCATGCTCTGCTTTCGATAGCAACCGCGACCCTCTGGACAAACCCCTTCCTTTTCGGACAATCGGGCGTGATGTGACCCCATTCCTTACAGGTAAAACATTGTCTATCCCTACGATTCGTACCCTTCCCAGATTGAAAGTTTCCACCTTTATGTGTACCAAGTTTCTCGGGTTCTCTGGGTCTCTGATCTTTTCCTTGATTACCTCCCTTGTTATCCCTTGAGATCACATTCTGGGTGCCTCCCCGAGCTTCGGCGAAATAGTCTGCCTGAGTAGCCATATCTGAGATATTATTGAAGGACTTTTCCCTCAGGAACAAGTACAATTCCCTACCACAAGTGTTTAACAGCTGGTCCCTAAGTAGAAAATCGGTAAGACCCTCAAACGTTTTTTGGATCTTACCACATTCAACCCAGCGCTGGAAATAATTCCCCGTCCTACTGGCGAACTGGGTGAATGTCTCGCCTTTCTCGGGTTTACTATATTTAAATTTTTTGCGGAACCCTTGTTCTGTCAACTCGTATCTCTTAAGGAGTGCCTCTCTTAACGCGTCATAGTTCAATGCCTCGTCCACGGGTAGACGCGAATATACATCTAGCGCTTTACCTTTAAGTAACGCGCTGAGATGGAGCGACCAATCATCTTTTTTCCACTTTTGGATGGTAGCATATCGCTCAAACCTATGTAAATAACTATCTAAGTTATCTTTGTCATCTTCAAAAGGGGGTAATTTAGGGCCTCTTAACTTTGATTCTTGTTGACCATCCTTCTTAGCCTCTAATAATTCAAATTTCCTTCTATGTTCTTTCTCCATATTCCTGTCTTCTAACTCAATGGCTTCTAACTTTGCTTGTTTTTCCCTCGCTAATTTTCTTTCCTCACGGTCTCTTACCTGCTCTATTCTTTCCCTTTCTGTTTCCCTTTCCCAACCTATCCTTTCCTTCTCTGCCTGTTTCTCTAACTCTATCTTCTCCTTCTCTGCCTGCTTCTCTAACTCTATCTTCTCCTTCTCAAATTCCATCTTCTCCCTTTTAAATGATATCTCTAATTCTAACTTTTCCTTCTCCGCTTGCTTCTCTAATTCTAACTTTTCCTTCTCCGCTTGCTTCTCTAATTCTATCTTCTCCTTCTCATATTCCCTTCTTTCCCTATCAGCCTGCTTCTCCAGTTCTAACTTTTCCCTTTCTATATCTCTCTCCTTTAATCTTTGATCCCTTTCCCGAGACTGCTCCTCCTGAACGAATTTTCTAAGGGCCTCCCCCTCATACCCAAACTGTTTACCCAACTCCACTAGATCTTTGAGTGACGACATGATAAATACTGTTGATAAGATCACCAATCCTAAGTGCACTATCATATAACACATACAATTTTTAGGACTACACGAACCAACCGTATATCCCTTCTCCAAATATATGCAATATGTATATATGACAAACAAATGGTAAATAAAACAAAATATGAGTGAGGTATTCACTCACCCGCCTGGATTAGTCCTTGTCAGGAAGGTCACAATCTGAAATAAATAACTAAAAAAAAACTTACCGGAGTCAAGACCTATGCAAACTAACGTCCGTGTTCCCACTAATCCAATGATCCCACTTCTGACACCATTTGTCACAGGATGAAGCCGGGTTGGGACTGGATTAGTGAAGACACCGAAAGCAACTGCGTTAATAAGATGTTTATTTATAAACGCAATTTAAAGATGAACAAATCTGACACCATTATAACAAAAAGATAAGGAAAATTATAAAGTTCCTAACATGGAACTATCAACAACAAGTAACTCAACGAGAAAAATCAAAGATGGATTTAACAAATGGAATTTTAAACAAACGTGAATAGCATCCCATCACCAATCGACAAATAAGAGTATATGATTTACACCCCAATATAAACAAGGTCTTATTAAGTACCAAGGGTGACCAAAGCATGTGATTTATGCACTTATCAATAGAATACTCATTTATCCATCAATCTGTTAACTCGTCAATTTATCAATTTAACAAGCGATGTTGGAATATGAATTTATGAATCCGTCGTTCATATAACGATATTGAAATGGGGATGTATGAAATTATGAATATGTCGTTCATATAACGATATTGAAATGGGGATGTATGAAATTATGAATATGTCGTTCATATAACGATATTGAAATGGGGATGTATGAAATTATGAATATGTCGTTCATATAACGATATTGAAATGGGGATGTATGAAATTATGAATATGTCGTTCATATAACGATATTGAAATGGGGATGTATGAAATTATGTATATGTCGTTCATATAACGATATTGAAATGGGGATGTATGAAATTATGAATCTATCACACATATAGCGATATTGAAATGGGAATGAATGTAATTTTGCACAGATAGCAATATTGAGATAACAATCAAATGGAACACGCAATAAATATAACTATCGTGGCGTCCGTTTGACTACCAAGATGTATCTACGGTTCCACCCGCTCTAGTCCATGGTCAAGGAGCCACCACGCATGGTCCACCCCTCCCAGTCTGTTGAAGGGTCCCTCGAGAGCCTTCACATTAACACAGACCCGTTGATCGAGAAGCCTTGGTCCCTCGCATCGAGAAAACCAGTACACTCTTCCGAAACAACGTCACCAGACACAGCGTACACGTCACACGAAACCACACAGAGTTCTGTGACTTCACACACCACCAAACCATACATATGGAACAGCTAAAAGTATAACAACTAAACCGTGTAGTACATATGACACGGTTAGTACTTTTGTATTGATATATGTTGCGCATGCGCGCACATGAATTACGCCTCGTTACACATTACATTAATCATTCAATGCATGCCGCGTATAATTAAATAATACCCGTCTGTTCAGTTACAACAAATAGCTAACTTGAACCAGCCTATAGGATTTCTAATATCATGGCGTTGTATGACCTAGGTATTGACTCTCTGTAGAATTTAGAATAAATTCTAAAACATCTAATATATGAAACAATTATGTCATATAAAACGAATAGTGATAAAGAATACAATCTTAAATTTCACATACCTCTACAGCTGAAGTTTTGCTCCCGTAAAGAGGTAAGCTTTCTGACAAGACTCATCGTAGTGTAATTTGTTTATAGAGAATTCGCTCTATATGTACTCTAGCTGTGACAGATATGCGCAGCAGCTAGGCACGTGAGTTTTCACTGCAGGCAATTTGCGCGTGCAGCATGGGGTGAATCGCGCTCAGTATTTCAAAATAACTAGAGCCGAAAAAAATAAACAACCCCCGAGTAACGCTCTAGTCGGAAACGAAACCCGAATACATTTTTGATCACATATACATATTGATATAAACCATACAATTCCGTGACAATACCTCCCCCCTTTAAAAAAAAGTGGAAGCACTTTTAGAAAATCACGGAATTTGGCAAAAATACAAACTGAAACTTATTATTTACATTACCAGAATATCATGGTAGGAAAAAAAAAATGCAAATCACACTCTGCTTAAATAATGGGCCCCTACATTTTCCGACCCTCTGATTGCTTCGATCCGGAAACGATATGGCTGCAGAGTCAATGCCCAACGCATCAATCTTGCGTTGGCAACTTTTGCCTTGTTCAAATATATGAGAGGCTGATGGTCCGTTTCAAGGACAAATTCCCTTCCGAAAAGGTACGTGTGGAATTTACCTAGACCCCACACCAGTGCCAAGCACTCCTTTTCGATCACGGAGTAGTTTTGCTCCCTAGGCAGCAATTTCCTACTAGCATAAGCTATGGGTAACTTTACCCCGTCTTGCTCCTGTAGCAAAACTGCTCCTAAGCCCGTGTCGGATGCATCAGTTCTCAATATGAACGATCTATTTAATTCTGGCAACTTTAGGATCGGTGCACTGATCAATCTCGCCTTAAGGGCGTTAAAAGCTTTCTCTTGGCATAAACCCCAAGAAACTTTATTTGGCTGCCCTTTCCTAGTCAAATCCGTCAATGGACTAGCTATAGCGGCGAAATTTGGAACGAACTTCCTATAAAAACCTATCAATCCAAGAAACGATCGTATCTGTTTCTTGGTTTCTGGCCTAGGAGCGTCTTTAATCGCGTCAATTTTATCAGGGTGGGGTTTTAACTGCCCTGACCCACTTACTAGATGGCCCAAGCATTCCAAGTTAGAATATGCTATGCTACACTTGGAGGGTCTCGCTGTGAGATTTGCCTTGCGGAGTCTGTCAAACAGATCGACTAATGCCCTAACATGCTCTTCCCAGGTATGTGTATATACTAGAATATCGTCGACAAAACTATCTACGTTGTTCATGCCTTTCAACAATTTTCGCATAAGACGCACGCACGACGCACCGGCGTTAACCAAACCAAAAGGCATAACCTTAAACTGGAAAAGACCTTTAGGGGTCGCGAATGCCGTTAATACGCGAGCATTTTCAGTGATGGGCACCTGCCAATAACCTTTTGTTAGATCTAATTTAGAAATGTACTGGTGCCCTGCCAATTTTGAAAACAAGCCCTCCATGTCTGGCATCGGTTCAGCATCAAACACGGTGACTTTATTTAGTTGTCGAAAGTCTATGCAAAATCGATTCGTTCCGTCTTTCTTTCTTACCAATACCACGGGGGAAGAATAGGGGGAGTTTGAGGGTTCAATCACTCCCAGGTCTAACATGTTACCTACTTCCTCATCGATTGTCTCCCGTGCATTAAAGGGTATTGGATATCCCTTTATTCTGATTGGCTCCGAGGTATTCAAGTTTATTTCGTGCGTTATTAATCCAGTATTACCTGGTCAATCTGTAAATACGTCTGGGTACTTACTTAAAATTTCCCTGACTTGCTGACGCTGACCTTCAGGTAATTCCGGGCACACGCTGACCATATCTATTCCCTCATTTCCTACAACCATGGGGTACTCGAGGGGAATTTCTGTGTTGGGGTCACTCGACTCGTCTTCTATGACCGCAATACATACGACGTTCAAAACGCCCTTTTCAACAGTTTTATGGCATAAATCACACGAACGACAGAATCGTGCTACGTCACTATTTACACCTGGCCAATAAAATTCTCTTAACACTTTGTCAGTCGTCCTCTTCCTACTCAAGTGACCTGCACTACCGGACTCGTGCGCTACTCTGAGTATACGGGACCTGAATTTCTGGGGGACAACCAGTTGGAAATACTTTCTACCATCCAACGTGGTAAATTGCCTGTACATTAACCCTTCTCTACGTACAAATTTCAAACTTGCCCCGCCTTTACAATGTTTCGCGGTACCGGACACGATCCTCTCCGCGGTCGCGCTCAAGGACGCGTCATGGCCTTGCTCACGCGTAAATTCATCGCGCGAGATATCGGTCACGGCTTCCGGAAGTTTCAACTTACGTAGTGGCGTTTTCTCCGCCTGCGCCTGCGCCCTAGTTTCGGCCGTTTGTACAATGGGAAACCGGAAATCAGACGAGTTGGGAGTCTGGAGCCGTCGACATTTCCGATAGTTAAGTCGTATATGGGATTTTCCATACACAGAGCTTCTACGGTTCCGGTCAGAAAAGGCGTCTCGATTTCTATTCTCGCGACGGGAACGCGATCAATCGTTTGATCTAATAACATGCACGGGGATTTCCAACCAAGCATTTGGTCATCCCTAACGAGACTCCGCTTTACTACGACGCCCGTGCACCCGGTGTCGCGTAAGACCGTGACTTCTTGACCGTTGGCGGTACCAGTAGCAGTCGGTACTCTCGCCTCGGGAAAAAGACAAGTGCCGATCGACTGAATAACATCACGACCGATCTGCGCACGCGCTGCGGATTCGTACACCGTATTCACGTTATTAGTCCCTGAATTATCATGCGGAAAATCATCGCGCTTACCGCCCCCTGACCATGCTCTGCTTTCGATAGCAACCGCGACCCTCTGGACAAACCCCTTCCTTTTCGGACAATCGGGCGTGATGTGACCCCATTCCTTACAGGTAAAACATTGTCTATCCCTACGATTCGTACCCTTCCCAGATTGAAAGTTTCCACCTTTATGTGTACCAAGTTTCTCGGGTTCTCTGGGTCTCTGATCTTTTCCTTGATTACCTCCCTTGTTATCCCTTGAGATCACATTCTGGGTGCCTCCCCGAGCTTCGGCGAAATAGTCTGCCTGAGTAGCCATATCTGAGATATTATTGAAGGACTTTTCCCTCAGGAACAAGTACAATTCCCTACCACAAGTGTTTAACAGCTGGTCCCTAAGTAGAAAATCGGTAAGACCCTCAAACGTTTTTTGGATCTTACCACATTCAACCCAGCGCTGGAAATAATTCCCCGTCCTACTGGCGAACTGGGTGAATGTCTCGCCTTTCTCGGGTTTACTATATTTAAATTTTTTGCGGAACCCTTGTTCTGTCAACTCGTATCTCTTAAGGAGTGCCTCTCTTAACGCGTCATAGTTCAATGCCTCGTCCACGGGTAGACGCGAATATACATCTAGCGCTTTACCTTTAAGTAACGCGCTGAGATGGAGCGACCAATCATCTTTTTTCCACTTTTGGATGGTAGCATATCGCTCAAACCTATGTAAATAACTATCTAAGTTATCTTTGTCATCTTCAAAAGGGGGTAATTTAGGGCCTCTTAACTTTGATTCTTGTTGACCATCCTTCTTAGCCTCTAATAATTCAAATTTCCTTCTATGTTCTTTCTCCATATTCCTGTCTTCTAACTCAATGGCTTCTAACTTTGCTTGTTTTTCCCTCGCTAATTTTCTTTCCTCACGGTCTCTTACCTGCTCTATTCTTTCCCTTTCTGTTTCCCTTTCCCAACCTATCCTTTCCTTCTCTGCCTGTTTCTCTAACTCTATCTTCTCCTTCTCTGCCTGCTTCTCTAACTCTATCTTCTCCTTCTCAAATTCCATCTTCTCCCTTTTAAATGATATCTCTAATTCTAACTTTTCCTTCTCCGCTTGCTTCTCTAATTCTAACTTTTCCTTCTCCGCTTGCTTCTCTAATTCTATCTTCTCCTTCTCATATTCCCTTCTTTCCCTATCAGCCTGCTTCTCCAGTTCTAACTTTTCCCTTTCTATATCTCTCTCCTTTAATCTTTGATCCCTTTCCCGAGACTGCTCCTCCTGAACGAATTTTCTAAGGGCCTCCCCCTCATACCCAAACTGTTTACCCAACTCCACTAGATCTTTGAGTGACGACATGATAAATACTGTTGATAAGATCACCAATCCTAAGTGCACTATCATATAACACATACAATTTTTAGGACTACACGAACCAACCGTATATCCCTTCTCCAAATATATGCAATATGTATATATGACAAACAAATGGTAAATAAAACAAAATATGAGTGAGGTATTCACTCACCCGCCTGGATTAGTCCTTGTCAGGAAGGTCACAATCTGAAATAAATAACTAAAAAAAAACTTACCGGAGTCAAGACCTATGCAAACTAACGTCCGTGTTCCCACTAATCCAATGATCCCACTTCTGACACCATTTGTCACAGGATGAAGCCGGGTTGGGACTGGATTAGTGAAGACACCGAAAGCAACTGCGTTAATAAGATGTTTATTTATAAACGCAATTTAAAGATGAACAAATCTGACACCATTATAACAAAAAGATAAGGAAAATTATAAAGTTCCTAACATGGAACTATCAACAACAAGTAACTCAACGAGAAAAATCAAAGATGGATTTAACAAATGGAATTTTAAACAAACATGAATAGCATCCTATCACCAATCGACAAATAAGAGTATATGATTTACACCCCAATATAAACAAGGTCTTATTAAGTACCAAGGGTGACCAAAGCATGTGATTTATGCACTTATCAATAGAATACTCATTTATCCATCAATCTGTTAACTCGTCAATTTATCAATTTAACAAGCGATGTTGGAATATGAATTTATGAATCCGTCGTTCATATAACGATATTGAAATGGGGATGTATGAAATTATGAATATGTCGTTCATATAACGATATTGAAATGGGGATGTATGAAATTATGAATATGTCGTTCATATAACGATATTGAAATGGGGATGTATGAAATTATGTATATGTCGTTCATATAACGATATTGAAATGGGGATGTATGAAATTATGAATCTATCACACATATAGCGATATTGAAATGGGAATGAATGTAATTTTGCACAGATAGCAATATTGAGATAACAATCAAATGGAACACGCAATAAATATAACTATCGTGGCGTCCGTTTGACTACCAAGATGTATCTACGGTTCCACCCGCTCTAGTCCATGGTCAAGGAGCCACCACGCATGGTCCACCCCTCCCAGTCTGTTGAAGGGTCCCTCGAGAGCCTTCACATTAACACAGACCCGTTGATCGAGAAGCCTTGGTCCCTCGCATCGAGAAAACCAGTACACTCTTCCGAAACAACGTCACCAGACACAGCGTACACGTCACACGAAACCACACAGAGTTCTGTGACTTCACACACCACCAAACCATACATATGGAACAGCTAAAAGTATAACAACTAAACCGTGTAGTACATATGACACGGTTAGTACTTTTGTATTGATATATGTTGCGCATGCGCGCACATGAATTACGCCTCGTTACACATTACATTAATCATTCAATGCATGCCGCGTATAATTAAATAATACCCGTCTGTTCAGTTACAACAAATAGCTAACTTGAACCAGCCTATAGGATTTCTAATATCATGGCGTTGTATGACCTAGGTATTGACTCTCTGTAGAATTTAGAATAAATTCTAAAACATCTAATATATGAAACAATTATGTCATATAAAACGAATAGTGATAAAGAATACAATCTTAAATTTCACATACCTCTACAGCTGAAGTTTTGCTCCCGTAAAGAGGTAAGCTTTCTGACAAGACTCATCGTAGTGTAATTTGTTTATAGAGAATTCGCTCTATATGTACTCTAGCTGTGACAGATATGCGCAGCAGCTAGGCACGTGAGTTTTCACTGCAGGCAATTTGCGCGTGCAGCATGGGGTGAATCGCGCTCAGTATTTCAAAATAACTAGAGCCGAAAAAAATAAACGACCCCCGAGTAACGCTCTAGTCGGAAACGAAACCCGAATACATTTTTGATCACATATACATATTGATATAAACCATACAATTCCGTGACAATGAATATGTTATCATTCTAAATCTAAAACAATGTAAAATATAATATGAAAGTAAAAAATTGTCAGTAATGCAATAAAAAAATATCTGTTTTCTATTGCTTTACAAAAGCAAACGAAGGGTCCTAGTACCTTTTTGCAAGTGGAACCGTCACCTCTCCAGGATGATAAAGCACCAAAATAAACCTTCTTACACTGAAGATTGAAACCAGCAGCAACTGCAACTTCCCCCTTATGAATTCCATTTGGGTACTTTGATTTGCACTCATCCTGTAGTTGAGACCCTGCTTTCTCCAGAAAGGACTGTGCAAGTGCACCATTGCTGAGATTAAGGTCAGAAGAACAGCTACACACCAGTACATCAGCCTGTATTCAAGGCGCAGAGTCAATTCCATGGTGTTATGTATATTGAATTTATAATATATGTCCATGAGGTAAGTTGTTCTTTAGTCATTTTGTAAACAACATATTTACTGCATTTGAGTTCAAGGTCAGTCTTGTTTACATAGCATTTAACAATTAGATTGGAATTTTCCATGTCTTGATGGGAGAAAAGTCAGGTATGCACAGGAAATTTCCCTTAGATTTATTCATATTCTAGAATATTCTGTCAGGTGACTTATCCTTATATTGATAAAGGTTTGGTAAAGAAGATTTCATTCCTATACTAAACTTCATATTATTAAGATCAGTCTAATAAGGAATTTATTTTAGTAATCAGCTGTTACAGTTGTGAAAATCAGAGCAAATTCAGAGAGAGGAGTTATTTATTTGAAATATTTATTGGAATTACTAAAAGTGTTCATTCTCATATTGGATTAATACTTGACTTTGGGATTTATGTGAATTCATTCAAAGATATTCTGGATTACATCATTCAGGCTTATCAGGACACTCAAGACTACTGGCACATCAGAACATTCAAGACCACTAGCACATCAGGACATTCAAGGCTACTGGAATTCATTTGGAATATTCTATATTTAGGACTTGTGATTAGGACACTTAGGATTATTGGATTATTTTTACTTTAATTCATGTTATTGTAAGTGTCTTTTTGATTTTTCACTTTAATTGTCTAGAAATAAATTGCTTGTTGATTTTACTTACATTGTTGGTTTCACTTTCTTTCTGTTACATTATTTTAAGACCTAGAGTCGTAACAATGGAAAGTTCGCATGCAATTTATATTTCCAGCTTTTTCTTGTAAGCGTGCATGATTCCATATAGCTGTATGAATAAAGAAAACAAAACATATGTGACTCTGGAAAGCCACATCGTGCGCCATGTAAGGGTGCCAAACTAAGACTATCTGAGATGCAAAGTTAACGGGCAATAATACAGCATATAAATCGCAAACAGAAATGACTTTCTAATAACTGTATGCGTATAACTTAGGGACAGAAAAGTTTGAAACATTTCAGTTGTGTTGGCATTTTTGGAAAAAGAACCCTGACATCCAGGAATCGCTAACCCGGGTGAGATCGGGAACTGGGGAATAGTATACAAAGCGGCAACAAAACAAGGTTCGTGTGTTCATTGTGTTTTAATTTTATTTATTTACTGAGTCACAGTTGTGTTGATGCTAATTAATTATAGAGATAATGTTGCTTATACAGGTATATTTTCAGGAAAATATTCTGAGCCAAAATTAAATCAAGAAAGATTGAATATGCTCTTATTGTTTATTCTCCCATCACAGCTTTTGCATTTAAAGCCATATTTACTTATTATAAATACTGTCTGCAAAACTCTGAATGTACAATTTAAAAATACAATCTATATTCAGCAAATGTGCCAAATTGCAGGTGATGAATCGGTTTACAAGGAGATCACTTTCGATCAATTCGATCAATGTAATAATGTGATCATCTTTCAGCGATTGGGAAAGTCTGGGAAAGCGATCTGAAACTAGTGTAAAAGCAATCGTGAACTCAATCACAGTTATGTACATAACATTTTTTATACAATTTTGAACTTTCATCATTATTTTACTCACAGAAGTTATTGACCTTTTATCTATATGGTTTGAAGTAGATATATTTTGGTTGCTTGAAAGATTTTTGACTGTGACTGTTGTTAATCAATATGCATTTGTAAACAAACAATGTAAAGAAATGTGGGTTCCCTTTTCTGTTGTTTCGCTAGCTGAATATGTGAATTTCTCATGACTTCCTCTTTACGTCATTCATTGCTCCATTTTACTTTTCATGACTAATATTTAACAAATCCTTTAATTGTACAGCTTTTCGTGAAGTGAAGGTGCTACTTCTGGAAAAACATTGAATTTAGAAGTGACACTTTAAGAAAACTGTACCGATTCAAGAATTCATTGGCTATTAGCTATTCCAAAAAAAATGTTATTTACCGGAGAGAGACGGTACTTTAGATTATAATGTCAGATTTAAATTTTGCGCAATGTCAATAATAAGAAAATGTTTTAAATGCAAAATTGGTGGTGTGGTACAAAAATGCGAAGAGCGACTTCAACCTTTCACTATTTAATTTTGACTGGGAATATTTGCCTGAAAATCTGCGTGCATAATCTACATTTTCTATTTATGTTATTAGCATCATAAACAAATTGTGACAGAGGAAATAAATAGAATTAAAACACAATGAACACGCAAGCCTTGTTTTGTGATGTCGTGTTTATCCTTCTCCAATCCCATAACAAGGCTAATTACGTGTATAGGACTCACGGTACTAATTCCACTCCCATAGTAAACCTATGGAAACAGCATGATATTAAAAATAAAAGAACTTTTAAATTTATAAATGCTCAAGATCAAGCCTATATTTCTTAGTATAAACCCAGCTCTGATGCAAGGTTCTGTGTGGAGAGATCCATATAAGCTGCTGTATTTTATCTACCGGTAATAGCATATGAAATGTGTTTTTAATTCCACCCCCAAAGAATCAGTTGCTAATTTCAGTAATGAGTGCTCTAAAGTCATGTCTGTAAAAAGACATACCTTGTTCTTTTCATATGAAATGATATCGGTAAAATATTTGAAAAAAGGTGTCTTCAAAATTTTTTTAAACTATTTTACAGCCAACAACCTAATTAGTCATCATCAACCTGGCTTCACCCCAAAAGATTCAATGCTTTACAACTGTATGACATGTACAATACATTTTTTCAAACTTTGTAGACGAAGGCAACAAAATTAGAGTGGTATTTTGTGATAAACTCTGGCACAAAGGTTAAATTTATAGCCTTAGAAATAGTAGAATAGGTCATGGGCTATTGGAATGGTTTAAAAAGTATCTCTCAAACAGGACCCAAAAAGTTCTTAAAGAAGATTGTTCTTCACACCAACAGCATGTCAGGACTTGTGTGCCCTAGGGATCTGTAGTTGGACCACTGTCAATTTAATTTACATTAATGATATTGAAATGATATTCAGTATAAGAATGTTTGCTGATGATACACTGTTATCAATTATTGTTGGGCACCCAACCTGGCTGCTGGTGTTTTGAACGAACACCTACTTAAAATCAGTTTGTGGGCTGATCAATTGTTAGTTGATTGTAATCCAAAGAAAGTCGAATCAATGACCATATTCAGAAAATCTTAACAAGAACATCACCCACAAAGTTTAATGAATGACACAGTTATTAGGAATGTTACTTCTCATAAACACTGGGGCCTAACATTGGATGAAACCTTATACATATACAGGAAATAACTACAAAAGCATGGACAATGTTAGACATACAAAAAAGTTTAAAATGCAACTTGATAGAAAATCGTAAGAGCTCCTTTATTTTACATTTATAAGACCTGTTTTGAAGTACAGGGATAATATCTGGACTAACTTTACCCATATTGAAAAAGTAGAAATTCCATTAACAGAACATTGTGTCTATTTATTCAGTTGCAACTAAGATAAGCTCTCAAAAGATTCTTTATACTAAACTTTTATCAACCAATCATGGCCCTCCAAACCCATATATACTCTAGTTTATGTCCTCCCATTTCTAAACGGGTTCCCATTTTTCCATATAATTAGTACTGTGAGTCCTTTAGTTGAACTTGGAATATGCCCATTTTATTGTGTGCGTGAGCGTGGACTAGATTATTTTTCCAAATGTGTCATCATGAACTGAGTTTGCTATCATGCTACTTCACCTAAAGATGGCTTCAAATTTATGGCGTTATAAAATTGCGACCATCTCTAAGAAACTATAAGTAAGACTTTGTTCCATTTTGATCGAATAGTAATTAGTTCAGGAAAAGAAAATTATCATCCAAATATCCCATATGTTTTAAATACTGTGTATTGTCCGCCTGCCAACCATAAATAAATCACATATTAATTATTATTAAATTCTCTACATATGTAATATATCATAATTAATACGTTCAATCAATATATATGAGTCATGATATCGTAGTTATGTGCATATTATCTGTCATAGCGTCAGGGACTGTGTTAAGGTGGATCACCATTTAATTCCGATTAGAAATTAAAACTACCCCATCCTTCAGCCTTGTACTCAATACCAGGTCAATTCCTTCTTCCCCAAAACAATACGTCTTTAGAATAACCTTCGACGTCAAAATCAGCACAAGCACTGACCACATTGCCATTGGCTATATCAAACAATATAAAGATCTATCAATGTCTTTTTGTTAAAAAGATGCACCTATTCTCGTTTTTTTTTTTTTTCAACTTCCACAAATTTTTTTTTTACCCGCCTTCTATTCTCCTCTGACTTGCGATTTAATATCATAATTATATTGGATGTTGGGAGTACAAAGCAGAAGCAGAATGAGAATCAGAAAAGTTATATCAATGGTATAATAATATCTTCATTAATTTTTAAAGCAAAATTATGTCATGTGGTACAAGAGACCATATCTGTCCTACCCTCCAATTTGCCAATTTCCCGGTATGTATCTTCACTGAAACATTTCCTTGATTTCGTGACAAAATCAGCACAAGTATTGACCACATTACTGTTGGCTATATCAAACAATATAAAGTTATATGAATGGTATAACGATATCTTCATTAATTTTTAAAGCAAAATTATGTTATGTGGTACGAGAGACTATATTTATCCTACCCTCCAATTTGTCAGTATCCCGTTATGTATCTTCACTGAAACATTTCTTTGATTGCGTGAAACACTTCCTCGACCACGTGTCATGATTCCAGCTGAAATAGGAAGCACATCACTATAAAACATGTATATCTAATCTTATCATTCGCATATTTCTTTTTCCTAACTATTCAGTGTGCATTGATTGTAAAACAATTCATAAACTTCAATTTCTATTATCCACTAAAGATGGTCAAAATGAGTTGGTGTGGTCTTGCATGAAGACGCGAACCTCTTCTTATACACCTTGTCAACGAAGGATTCTGTCTTGCACTAATAAAAACTTGTCTAAAATATAAATTATTGTGTCTTAAAACTTGCATGTATTAGTATTCACGGACAAATTGAAAATCTAGTGCGATCTAAGTTTGCATGACATCAAGTTAGATTTCTTTCAAAAACAATTGTACAAATGAGAGGTAACCGAAGTTCTCATCGTTTACAATAAACAAAATCTGTACCTTTCATCTTTTATGATAAAAGGCATGACCTTCTATCTATCTATCTATCTATCTATCTATCTATCTATCTATCTATCTATCTATCTACCTAGCTCTGTCTTTCATTCCATCTATCTGTCTGTATATCTGGCAATCAAAATTGTGTGTCCCTTTTATGGTGCAGTACTGAAATAATGGGTGCCCTGCAAGGTGTTTGTTCTGGAATCCCAAGAGATTTCCTTCCATTAGTCTTGCTCTAATAATGTTTGAGAATACGTGGAGACTACTTTGTGCTTATGTTAAAATTATCTGTAAAAGCTCTCTTCTGGATCATAAATCCATTAGTGTATGTCCCTTGTAGTCATGTTCAGTATCCATTTTAATCTACAGAAGAAAAAAATTGATCAAAGCCATATATGCTGAGTGGATCTGTTCTGACATAGAAACTGATTCAATCTTTTTTATAATAAATGCCAAGGTCATCTAATTGAAAGAAATTAATAATCTTCACCACAAATGCTAAAGTCATCTAAACTCTCATAGAAAGCGATTTTCACTTGGTCATAAATACTAGCCTCAATGTGATGTGGCATATAAAGTGATTCCCTCTTAACCATAGATGTTGAAATCGGTTACTGGTCAGAGAGTGTGTACAAACATTACAGCATCTTTCTCACTTCATCTAGAGCTGTTCCCATCTCTCGTCATGGCAATACTCTAAATATCTCACCCGAACTTCCCATTATTAACAGATCATCACCCATGAGTCTTAACCTAAAGTATGTTACATATATTATGAGTCCTCCTCCTGTGGCTGAATGTATAAAGTTTGATTGATTGTTTTATGTCACTGTAACTGCAATTTTTATATACCTGACCACTGACCCTCTGCCCAGGCACAACAGGGAAGAGGTTCCAAAAGTATGCATTCTCTCGCAGATGGATACCATGTGATCAACCTATGTATAAAGTTTGGAGATAGAGACAGACATACAGAAGAAGGGACAGACACAGACACGAAGTGTATGGACAGACAGATGGAGGGTATTAGCATATCCCCCGCTTGGACAGAGTTTCCTGTATCTTGAAAATATTTTTTTTATTTGGTTATTATTATCCATTTTCATTACAGAGTATGATACACATAAATAATATGCAGAGAAAAAATAAATTACCAGCGTTGTTGTCTTTTGTTATGGCAGGTGTTTGTAAGAGCGATTTGGCGAAATTTTCACTTTAGATTGGAACGGCAGCTATATGGAAGTGAAAGATGGATGATCATGCTAACCACATATTTCATATTTTGCTGCCTAAATGTAAACCCTTGAAACACCTGCCATCAAAAGGATGGAAAATTTTGCTTTCTCCGCCCATGATTTATATGCATTATGCTCTGTCTTGGAAATGGACAGGATTAGCAAAATAACAGAACAATTTCCAAAAGAGATAAAACTTGGTCTAATTCCTCTCTAAGGCATGGTGATAATAATATACCCAGTAATTCAGATGTACATCATATCAAGCATGCCCTGACTTGTAAGAATGGTGTCTTTATCACGTTACAAAGATTGTTGATTGCACGTTCACATTTTCTATGCAGAGAAAAGTGGACATTCCACATTTTCTCAGAAAAGTTAAACTAGTTTAAATCTGAGCAAAATATCTTTCATGTGATGAACATATTTTAGAATGTATGTCTGTAACTGAAATAAAGTTTGATTTAGCTGATGTGCGTAGATGCGACCAGGAAACTATACAGCACATAAGACATGGTCCCAGTGTCATTGTATATTTATGTGCCACCAGGTTTCCATCTTGAGACGATGAATCACTCTGTAACCTTATTCAGTTATGTACGATGTGGCTAAGGTTAAAGTACATCTTCAGATGGATGATAGAGTGCGGTTATCATAATGATTAACAGAAAGTGGACGATCCACCTAGGTACAAACTGCGTAATATTCCTTTATTTCTCGAAGCATCACAAAGATGAGTTCACGGCATGTGGGGTCCTGGCAGTTGGCATTGCAGTTACAGGGATCTAAAATTTGTTTATTTTATTTTCGAGCTTTTTCTGCACAGCAGGACTGGCTGGGGTTTTTTTGTTTTTTGTTTTTTGTTTTTTTTTGTTTTGTTTTGTTTTTTTGTTTTGTTTTTTGGGGGTTTTTTTTGGTCTACTCAGCATATAAATACTGTCTATTTTTTTAATGTATTTACTTTTCACAGCATCTGCCTTTACAATATATGGCTCATTTTTCAATATAAGCAAATTTATATCTAGTGCATGTCCAAAGGATAATACATGGAATAATTGTAGTCGCCGCCTTCGTGCTTACTTGCACCCAACCACTTACTGCGCGGAACAGCTTATTACGGTAAGTATCAATGTATTCGTGTTCTGTAAGTGGTTTACAATGACCAGCGATGTTTTATATGTTGTCTCAACAACCGATGTCATTAAAAACTATATATTGCATCTCTGGTATGTTAGTCATTGACGCGTAATACAGCCCAGAATGGCCCAACTCAGATTTTCTTTTTATGGTATATTTCAGTGGCAATGTAGGTGGTTATCAAAATAAAACATCATATTTAGATCAGAGCCTGATTATGGACATGTATGGGATCAAATGTCAACTCAAGTTTCCCTCAAATCAGCTAAACATACAAATTTCTTCATTAAAACCACACACAATACTTATTGGAATCGCTTCATGTGTTATGTTACTTGTAATATTTTACCATGAAGGGCTTATATTTACGTATATTTTGTGCATTTGACAGAGATCATTAGATAGGAATTACCTTTACAAAAGTCATAGAGAATTATGAATCTTCTATGACTTCGCAACTGTAAAATGCATTTTAATAATGTCTTTAATTTGAATGAAATGGAGGGGTTTTTTTCTTATTTGGACAGAACGGGTAACTATTCTTGCCTCGATTTTGCTAAGGAGGAAATTGGAAGTGAATGAACAAGACAGCCAAGACTGAAATCTTATCTAGTGCTTAAATTTACAGTCCTGGGTTCGAGCCTTGGTGTGTTTCTATGTATGTTCATGGTGATTTGACCCAAAATGTACATGGCAACAATCTCACCATACTGTGAAATCAAAAACCTTAAACAATGATTAATTTTCAGTCCTATACAACGCTTTAATCGAGAATCAAAAGAAAAAATCTTTGAATTTGTTGTACATACCGGTATATGAATTATATACATCATGTTGAATTATCACCTGGTTTCATTCGGGGTGCTCGGTTTACGATGTCCCTGACCATTTCAAAGGCAGTTTTTATCCCAGTAAATTAAAACATGAAGTCAAACTTTTGTTTGTATGCCTTACAGGAATGTTGCCTTTACCCAGGCTGAAATAGTCCACATGCATGTAGTATGTCCTGTCCTTATTTGCTCAGCGCCTGCGCTGGGAAAGTGAACAAACTAGCATCTGCCAGTATTTCATTTCATTATAGCTCGATGCATACTGCATTGCTATTGCTTCAGGTTATTAGAGATCAAACTTAATTTAACTCTATCGGTTGCCAAAGCTTTAACAATCTAATTCAAGCCTCTGCTAATTCAGTGCTTCATTTGTAAACGTAAGATAGGATCAAATCTATTATCACTGTTGGTCAATTTTGCGAGGACTTCGGTCCTCTTCCACCACAACCTCATCCCTAGCCAACTCCGGCACTGTAATGCAACATCATGAGTTTAATGGTATCTGAACGCCTGATTGAGAAAATATACATTTTCAAGCTTTATTCACTAGAAATGCCAAAACGTTTCCAAAGCAAGTCAAAGATGTTTCAATTTTAATTTATCTAATGGCTGAAACTCAACCTAAGTGTCAGTTTACTGTCTGCAAATATGTATGTTATCACAAGGTTTCCTTTGTAATAATTTGTAAGCTTCAAAACTGGTTTACTGTGTATTAATAAGATACAAATAAGAGTTCAAGCACAACCTCTTCACTGATTATTTGGTGGTGTGTTGGTTATAGACCTATTCATTTGGCAGATGTATCCTCGCTAGCCAAGGGTCATCGATCCACTTCGTTCCTCCACATAGAGCCTTGGCTTAATTAGCTAGCCATAATAGTAAATGCCAATCCGATATCCGATGTCAGATTACTCGCTACATTTACATATAAAATAGCTGGGAATAATCATAACAGTCTCCATAGACAATGACACATGTTGCATGTAATTTATCCTATCTAAACCTTTCATATACGTGTTTTCTTCTAGTCAAGGCATTTGGACATCACAGGATGCACGATACCGAAAACCTAACAGGTCAAGCAACGAGTTCTCTGATGGGTCAATTGATTTTGATCGCTATGGACAGTAGCTCGTCATGGACAATAAGGCACTTGTTCAAAACTCTGTTTCGGCTAGGTACATATGCCAAAGGTCGAAGAAGAACGAAGTGGGTCGATGATCATTGGCTAGCGAAGATGGTGGCGGATTTTGTAGGGTGTAAACCCACTGGATTGCTGTTATTCAGGTAGACAACTGTGGATCATGGACCTCAACTGGCTCGTGCCACAACCCTCCTAGTGTACATCAGAAGCAAAGGAGTCTGTGGAAAGACGGCTATATTCTTATCACCAGAGGAGCCCACTCTACTTCTGGTACCAGAAGGGAGTTTGCCAACCTGTGTGACTAACCGAGGAGGCAGGTGAGCATGCAGGCATGGGTAATCAGTTGCAGAACCTAATATCTTATCTTGACTGACTGTTACACTATTTCAAGGAATGTAACTTTCATAACACAACTTTTTGCTATAAAACTTTATTGATACCTCAGTGTAACGCTAAGTCAGCCCTCTGAGAGCTGAAGAACCCCAACTGAATAAGCACAATCTAAATGATTTATGTAACTAATTATTTCCAAAGCATACCCTAGGCTGGGAATCTGACCTTTCAAGGCTACAGTCATTATTTACCTCAACTTTAAGGCAAACAATGCCAGAGCTATGATGGTATAAGTTATAGTTAAAATCACTCTCCCAGACCTAAATATCAGCAAGCTGTCAAAAGCCTAGTACTATATTTTCACTTTCCCAATGACTGGACCTAAGATGTTTATACCATACTATTCATAACAATACCCACTACCATACTACATCTACTAATAGCCGTTTTACTCTTAACACCGACCCGTGGGTCTGGGCGCACTGGTCACCTTTGGTACCAAAGGAACACTGACATGCCCATTTAACTTAGTATAGGCTGTCAGTTCGTCTCCCAGGATCTGTGGTATTAAATTGTTGGGTTTCGTCGAGCTGCAGCCTGGTGGATACCTTATTTGCATTTGTGTTGTTATTTCGGAATTAATAATAGTGATAGTTTTGTACTAGGTATACTACTGATACATTACATAAGATAAATAATAATTAGATTTAAATGAGAATAGACAAGATAAATATTGTAGTAGAATACTTATTTTCTGACACATAAACTACTTTGTATTGATTAATGAATGGTATAAGGAAGATAATTCAGTTTCACCAGTTACACTATAAGCCTCTGCAGTTGTGGCCCTGTTACATCCAGTAGTGAATAAACAACATGAGAAAGGCATGTAAATATATCTTACCCCACCCACCCGATAATAGTATAAACCTTGTTTGCTGTTTGTTTATATTTAATAATTTCAGGCACCTGTCATACAAGTTTGAGGAGGAGACTGACGCTTTGAACTGCAGAATGGGATAGTGCAGACAGTACTGATGGAGAAATTACATATCAGACGATGCCTGTAGCTGGTGTATATGCACGAACTTACGTTCCAAGACATTCTGCGCTGTAGAATAAATCGATCATAAGCCCTGCTTTAGCTGATGCTGATGGGATACAGTTGGAAGCATTTAGACAGAAATTAACTGACATTGCTCCATATTCATTACTCGATGGACTTTAAAGTCAGAACAGTTAGCAGCGTGAATATGTAGCGGTTTAATTCCAAATTTCCTGTTATTACTAACATCAATAAATAATATGTTGCGGTTTGTGAAGATGGTTAACCCACTGCATTGGTTTTACCCAGGGAGTCGACATTAGATCATGGAACTCAACTGGCTCGTGCCTGCATACAACCCTACCTAGTGTACATTAGGAGGGAAGGTGTGATGTGTAAAAACGGGTCTACTCTTGTCACCCAGTAGGGCCCACACAACCTCTGCTACTGGAAGCCAATTTGCCTCCTTACGAGAGTAACCGAGGAGCATGTGATTAAGCGGGCATGGGTTGCAGGACCTAATATAAGATCCTGTCCAACACATGGAGCCTAGGCGGACTGGTCACCATTGGTACTAAGCTGTCATATCGTCTCCCTGGATCTACGGTATTAAACTATTTGGTTTCCTTGAGCTGTGGACAGATTTGCCCACTATTTGCATTTGTGCTGTTATTTCCGAATTCGTACTTACGATGGTCGATAGCGACCGACAGATTACAACATCAAAGTAACATAAATGTGTACATGTACACATTTTGCTAAAATGTGTACGTGACGGAACTACATATTATGCACATGCACAAATTTTTCTTACTCACAACTAAAGTCAATTAACAACATTCCTTGCGCAATAATAAATTAGAAAGAACAATACAGATTCTTATAAGGACTTAACCTCTCGTGTTATTTGTTTCTTCGTCTGGACCAATTAAACTGGTCTTTCTTGTTCACCGGGTACACACCAGTTATATCAATTGTAATTAGGTCATCACAGTTCTAACCAAACATGTGAATACATCACTCTCTCTCTCTCTCTCTCTCTCTCTCTCTCTCTCTCTCTCTCTCTCTCTCTCTCTCTGACTGTACATACATACATACATACATACATACATACATACATACATACATACTGTGTATCATTTCATTTTATTTTACTGTATTTGTATACAGTAATTGGCCTTGATGATAGGAAATAGTTTTGGGGTCGTTTGTTTTTGTTTCTCCACCCAATGTGTGTTATATTACCAGAGGGCGCTTTTGAGTTGCTGCAATATGACAACGTTATGACCTTGATAACCTCATTGTATTGTCATTAGATCTGATCAATCACAGTGCGTGATATTCTTGTACTCTATACAAGAACACTTCATATTGAATAGAATAAAATAGAATAGTTTTATTTTGAAAGTACAAAAACTGATTGCAACTTCATAAAATTACAAGCTTTTTGTTGAACAGATTGTTTTCTCGTTTCTCATGGTAATTATATTTTGTGTAATGCATGCAATATGCAGATCCAATATATTTTCAATTATTAGAATGTATGTATGGATCTAAAATTATTATATTTTATTCTATTCAATAAAATGAAATGATCCACAGAATGTTTGTCTGTGTGTGTGTGTGTGTGTCTGTACAGTCAGAGAGAGAGAGAGAGGGGGGAGAGAAAGAGAGAGAGAGAGAGCGAGAGAGATGTATTCACATGTTTGGTTAGAACTGTGATGATCTAATGGTGTGTAAGTTTTCTTCGCTTTCTTCCTTGATATATCAATGTGAACAAGAATAGACCAGATTAATTGGTTCAGACGAAGAAATAAATAACACAAGAGGTTAAGTCCTTATTGTACATGTACAAATTTTCTTACTTCCATCGTAGTGGCTGACCCAACAGACAAAATACCTTCAAATGCATTTTACACGTAAGATATCTGAAGTCTCCTTTTTATTTGAGAATGAAGAAACTCACCTAAGCTGTTTGTACTGCTCTCACGCGTATATAAAGGTTCTGAAAGGAAACAGTAAAGGCAAATATAAAGTGTGATATCTTATGCATATTTTCCTATACCATGATATTTGAATATTCAGAAATTGCATTTATATTTCTGTCTTTACACATCAGGTTAAATAAATAATGCTCTCGTGTGTCTGTTGTTTTGGTACTGTTCTCAAGTTTTAACTTTACACAAGAGAAGCTAATTCACATCGCTAATTAGTTGAAGCAGAAACGTAAACCCGTCCTATATATATATATATATATATATATATATATATATATATATATATATATATATATATATATATATATATATATATATAATCTTTCATCTTCCTGAAGGGTCCAAGGATAATACCTACCGCCCTGTTTTGGAGTCTAGCTTTTAAAAAGGGATATATATGCGTTAATTCATGTCAGACGAATGCGGAGTGACTGTGTAATTAGAGCATACTAAATAACTGGGTCACCAAACGAGTGTCTGCCATGCACGAATACTTGTATTAGAGACCAAGTTCCATAATTTTGGAGAGGATGTGCGCGTAGTCAAAAAGGTATGGGTGTTGGTGCATGTGGGCAAGGCGACAAGTGCCATACCTCGCGGGTCTGAGTTCAATTATATATATATATATATATATATATATATATATATATATATATATATATATATATATATATATAGAGAGAGAGAGAGAGAGAGAGAGAGAGAGAGAGAGAGAGAGAGAGAGAGAGACTGTACTACGTACCTCTGCTGGGAAAAGCAATTCTTCTCGCATGTGAGGTATATATCTGGAATTTAAACGATTATTTAACGGAAGTAAAAAAATAACTTATATGTTCAGTTCGTCACGTACTTAAGTTCTGATAATACTACTATAATAAACTTCTATTTTGTCTTTTCTTTTCTACATACATTATCTACATGTATGTATTACAAATCTAATTTACATTCCGCCTTGCATTGATATTTCCTGCGATAAAAATAATTATAAACTTATAAAGTATATTCTTCAGTCATTGTCTGCTTTTTCTTTTCTTTCTTTCATTTTTTTTCTCCATTTAAGATATAGTTTTTTTTCTCTCAATTATTGACAGATTCGTCGTAAGATTGTACATCCAAAAACCTATTAAAACGAGCCATTTGTCTTTGTTGTGATACCATATCTTATTATATTAATTAGATTCAATATATTCTCGCATAAAATCAGGAAATAAGAAGCGTAAACATTCGCAGTAATGAGCACTGCAGCACTTTTAAATGTAGATCTTTAATCAAATTTACGAATTCATACTTCGTAAGTTTTTTTATCCCCACTGTGAACTACAATAGTGACTTTCTTCAGAGTTGTGTCTGGGTGCCTGTTACTGAATTCCCCGATGCATTCAAATATATTCTTGGCAACAACATCCGCTGGGTACCCTAAGAAACCAGATCCGATGGCTGTAGTCACCATGGAAGTGAACTTTGACTTGTTAGCTGTAGTCAAACACTCCCACATGATATTCCATAGAACCTGTTTTACAAAATATGCGATAATATGAGTAACTTTATAAGTATGTAACTTTATTTTCATTTAATTTATTTATTTACAATTAGGTTTTACTTGAAATTGTCATTAGAATCCTAAGAAGCTAGTCTATATATATATATATATATATATATATATATATATATATATATAGATATATATAGATATATATATATATATGTATATGTATATGTATTAAGGGATATGTGTAGTAATGTAGTATATGTTGCCTCTTGGTGCTGTACTCATACTGATTGTAAGGGACAGGACCCTTTCAAATGTTGAGAAAACGTATGGTTTAATCCACTGCCATTTTGTAAAAGATGCAGTACAATTTTTGAAACTGAATCTATCGATTCCTACTACTGATCATTACTATTTTAATGGTTAACATTAATAAAAAAATCGATAGATTTTAATGATGATCTAATGTATGCGCAGTTTAGATCGGTAATACTAAGCCCTTTCTTCTCTTTCCTTTCCTTTCCTTGTATCTTATCTTAATTTAATTTTTCACATTGATCAATTGAGTGTCACAATTTACTACGAAACTATTTTCTGATTATTACATGCACAGTAAAAAAGAACAGCAAAGGAGCTTGAACAAATCTAAAATGATAGGGCAAGGCAGGTATAGTACTTTTTAAGATAGCTTTAATATTTAGATCATTTTTTAAAATACAGTCCCTAATCATTTTATTGATCAATGAAACTTCTAAAAATTGTACCTTCTGTTGTGAATCGTGTTGCGTCCATTCCTCCAGAGAAATAAAATAAATCTCTTTACAGTTCAAGTTGCCCGCTTTGACCACAGCAATATTTCCCGAAATCATGCCTTCAGGGTACTTCTTTTGAATTTCTGTCTGTAACTTATCACCAGCAGCATTCAGTAAAGCTTGGGATGGACGGCCCTTTGTTAAGTCCAATGATCTGTCTATCCCCCAAATCATCACATCAGTCTGCATAATTTATTTATTTATTTGAAACAATTTTAATTTCAAGATAAGGGTTATTAGTAGTAGTAGTATTCAGTACTAATTGTTGTGGATAAACAGGGTCAGTACCTATGGGCAGCTAGGCAAAGTGGTCATTGTCAATCTTTATTTCCTCAGTTTGAAATTATTACTCACAAAGACTCTCAATATATCACATAAATATGTACATGGAGTAATGAGACGAAATATGCGATGCTGATAAAAGGAGTAAACCGTATAGGACGGCTCAATAAAAGGAGTAAACCGTTAGGACGGCTCAATCAGTCTACATATCAGTAGATCTCATAACAAAATCTTAAAATAGCAGTCTCGCTAAAAACACGCATGTCATTTCTCTATACAATGAGTAGCAGCTTGATGAAAACATTCATCACATGACACATTAAAAGCATAAAAATGTACGTTTCATGAATATTCATTGCTTATTGAGTACGATAGCGTAGAAAATGCACGATCGGTTATAGAATATGTCACATGAACAATTTTGTATTGCATGGGGGGTATAGAATATGTCACATGAACAATTTTGTATTGTATGGGGGTTTCTTATTTGCTTGAGATAATTTACCTGGCATTGACCGGTGAGGAATAAATAGATTTCAAACAGTAGATTGTATCTATTTTATATTTATTGCTACATACCTACTCGCATGACTATATTAGCATGGGGTATTATAAGAGCAACTAGACCTAATTGTATAGCTCGGCATAGCATATACCCATGCTTTTAATTCAATTACACCCTACTGACGGACAGAAGAACAGACGAACCGCTAAAGAAAGGGGATAATAAAGTACATGTTCTACAGTGACGTAAACAAGGAACAACTATTTGACCTTTTTGAACATGTTCTCTCCCTTATTGTTCTTAGAAAAAACAATGAGTCATTAAAATCAATACCTATCATGTTTCGAGAGTGTCACACAGGTAAGATATAGGTATATCTCCGTAGGAGTCATACAACCCTCTTAAGCAGGTAGAGATTTTGGACAGTTGTTATTGTTCGAACTAGAGTTACAAATACTAATTGAAAAATATATTTAATGAACTAAAAATTGCCGATAAAAAATGAAAGATTTAAACATTCCATCTGACAATAACATACAACTACTGCCACCTCTCTCTCTCTCTCTCTTCTAATACCTACATGCTCTTTAAATACATTTCCCCGAATGACATACACCTTGATACCACCTACATCGGTATAGACTCTGTTCGGATGTACATCAGGAGAAATTTCATCTGAGAAAAGAAATGGATCATCATCATCATCATCATCATCATCATCATCATCATTAAAGACGACGACGAATATAGAAATGATTAAGATAGAGATTATTTTACACACATGACGTTGAACCCTCTTGAAAACCATGGCGTGCTTATCATTTCAAATTTTATCAAGAATTCTGATATATATATATATATATATATATATATATATATATATATATATATATATATATATATATATATGTGTGTGTGTGTGTGTGTGTGTGTGTGTGTGTGTGTGTGGAGAGAGAGAGAGAGAGATTATCATTTTAGAGAAGATGTTGTTTTTGTTGTATTATACAATTATACAGTTAATGCCCCAAGTCTAAGAGAGTATGTTAAGGTGTAACAAATATACATGAAGTGACAGAGAATGTCAGGAAATTGAGAGACGGCAACTACAGCTGTGATGATGTTGGAAGGCAGAAGGGGCGAAATGTTTGGGAGTGAATGCTGAAGAAAGAGAGAGAGAGAGAGAGAGAGAGAGAGAGAGAGAGAGAGAGAGAGAGAGAGAGAGAGAGAGAGAGAGAGAGAGAGAGAGATGTCTATCAATACACAGTGATTAACCAGGGGTAAGATAATATTGTATGGTAGTGAAACGACAACTGGGGCGATAAGATGTGAGGAGGTGAGAGACGGGAAGTGAAATGCGAGTATATTTGGAGGTATAGCCAAGAATGAGAGGACATCGTTAACGATATGTAGGAGTAATACGTTGTTTAGAGATTTAGTGAGGGAAACTGTTATAAAAGAATGTTAGGAGGTAGAGAGACAAAATATAAGGTGAGAGAATGTTTGGAGGTAGCGAAACGGAAACCGTGGGTAAGGTGATGAAAGAAGAGTAATAGACATACACTGGGACGAGAGAATGCTACGTGGGCGAGAGAAAGAAACTAGTATGAGAGAATGCTGGGGGTCGAGAGACGAAAACTGTGGATAGAGGATACTGTGATGTAGAGAAATGGATAGTGTTGATAGGGAATATTGTGAGGGTTAGAAACGGCGGAGAACACTGGGATGTAGAGATAAGTAAACTGAGAATAATTGGGGGGCGGGAGGGGTTATTGTTTGGAGGGCGAAAAAGGAAAATTAAGTTAGAGAATGTTAGAAAGTATGCTGTTCTTGACACATCTTGTGCAATTATTTACAAATACCCCCGAAATTGTCTTTCATAAATTGATCAAATTGATTGAGTGATTGATCAATTATTTTCATAATTCGATTTCACCTTGTATGTAAATGTATTTAGATCTACGTGGAAAACTGGCATGTTACATAGTATTGCATCGTGTACGTGGTTGGTTGCTTGTTTGCTTGTTCCTTGCGGGTTCTGTTTGCTTGCAAGATTAATTCATTAGCTGGTATATTTCTCGAGTTCTTTTTTTTTTTTTTTTCGTTTTTAGTTCGTTTGTTTATCTTTCTATAAAGTTAATTAAAAGTATGTGCAAAGTAAATATTAGCATGAAAGATAATTTTTGTTTAATTTTTATTTTTGCGTATCGAAATATTGATACATACCAAGAATTTGGTATAGATACCAACTTTCAGGAGAGAAATATTATTACAATGTGCAACTGTAAAAGCTACATTTGAACGTTACAACCTTAAAAATCAAATAGCACCTACCTTGTGACTGACTTGAACCCATTGATAGATCTTATTAATCATAAAGAGTTCAGGAACGGTTTAAGATATGCACTTTACTTTTACCCAACCTTTAACACAAAAGAAAGAAAGTAAAAATGTTTGTAAATGGAACATACTGAGAAGTATACTGGTACAAATATCTCTCATATTGCATTTAACGTATTTAACGTACATACATACATACATACATACATACATACATACATACATACATACCAAATTGTGCACATTTTGTATTTCAATGTATAGACTGGAAAAGAGTGATAGGAAGATATACCAAGCACCTGTAGGCTGCCACATACAATAATATGTCAGAAGTTGGAGCTAAATGTTATTTTTATACAAATGTGACACATGCTCCGGTTTAGTGAACATCTTGTTGATAATAATTCCCTTTTGCTATTAAAACTATTGATATTTATGAAGAAATGCTTTGCCTTATTGGTTCTAACCAAGTACAGAAAAACTACTTTTAAAAAAAATTAAAAGATCTGGTTCGAATTTTCGATGGTTTCAAATTTTTGGTGATTGCAGACTTGAGAATTTGTTACACCGCATCCTAGTGATATCGTGTATTCGAGTGACTGATGTTTTAGTTTTCGGAGTTTCACCATAAATGCATTGCCTTTTTATTTTTCCATTTGTGTATAAAATAATAAACTCATCTGTAACTACATGGATTTAACTGAAAGGGTTTTATACTGACCCTCATTCATTTTGTAATTGTTGATATCGCCTAGTTATGTATGTCAACATTACATGTTGTCATTTGTTTCTTTGTTACTTCGTCCATCAGTTATAATCCATGTGGTTATTATATAGATTTCTGAATTAAACTTATCATCGTATCTTATCCATACGTAGATATGTAGGTGGATAGATGGTTGCAAACATTCATGTCATCAGTCGCTACAAAAAAGATTGGGGGTGGGGGAGGGAATTCGCCCTCATACTATTTTCACCACCAAAATAAACTGTTTTCTCTCCACCCATATATATATATATATATATATATATATATATATATATATATATATATATATATATATATATATATATATATATATTCATATATCTGCAAAGTCAAGGAACTGACCACTTCACTAGCTTTTGGGAATGACAGAAAACCTGTCTTTATGTTGTATTGAATTTTTTAATGTTCCATTTCTATTACTAACAGAGTATTAATTAAGTTCCTGGTCAAATAGGACAGAGGACAAATTAAGAAGAAAAAAAACTTTTTGAATATAAAGATTAGACCATTAAAGATTAAATGCAATTCAGGTCAGAAAAAAAGAGAAATATAAAAACATTACCTTAAATGAGTGTTCAAAGCAGCAGGTACATTCCATTTTAATCTAAAACCCGCAACGTAGTTATTCTGCGAGGTCATACACTGTTTCACTTAAAATTGGGCATGTTGTTACATGTGTCAAAGAAAGACTAGGAATATCACATGTTCTAACCTTACCTGTACGAATTACCTTTAAGATACATTGTTCACATATAATGTGTATCTGTCAAACTATCCGCAAGATTATTAGCATAACAAACTATGTTAGGTCAATTTTTGTTTAGAACATACCTCCGATATAAAAAATAAAAAAAAATCATAATTGTAGATGCATACTGAAAATTTCATGCAATCGGATGAACGTGTTGAACTTGGAACTATTTGAATTTGTATACTAGTATATTGCATAGTGATAATCAACTAAGTGTCAGAGTAACTTAGGTCTTCTCTCGGAGAATTTTCCCCACATGTGTAATAAGGGCATTCTGGATGCTGATGGAGGCTTATCCAACTATCAAAGCGCAATTATCAGATTGCAGGAGGTAAGTCATATTATATTGTATGTTATGGACAGTCAGCGAGGTTAACCATTTTCTGTTGGCAGTCATATTCCAGGTTTTACAATAATCAGAAAAACAATTAAGAATCTTATTAATGTCTTTTTCATTTCGCAGCAATTAATACAGTGTTATTTGCATAAAGAATCATCAATACATTTACATTAGTACAGGGACGATTCATCGCTGCATCGATGTATCACGATTTAAAATCCGCCGATTCGTGTATCGATACGTACAAAATAGTATCGATTTCCGTCAAAAACCAGGTTTTGGTAGGAAGTTTAGTCTTAGCCCCATGTTAACCTCCACTGTGAAGAGTATTCAAAGCGTAATATAAGACGTAAATTGATTGGAGAATTGATCTTTCGCGAGTGTATATTGACCACTCAGTAAATACCTTGCAGAAGCAACAATTCTCACGTGAGTAACCATGGGTGACGAAGGAGAGATTGTCCATATTTTGAGATCGACATGATCAACATCTTCCGTGTGGAACCATTTCAGACACACAGTATATATGTAGAATGGAGTTGGAAATACAGTAACAACGAAAACAACATGCAAAGTCTATAGGACTCACGGTACTAATCCAGCTCCCATAGCAAAGCTATGCAAACACCATTGATATTAAAAGTTGAATAACTTTACATTTCTGAATGCTCATGATCAAACCTATATTTATCAGTATAGACATATCCTTGATGCAAGCTCCTCTGTAGAGAAAACAATATGAGCGGCGACATTTTCTGGATCTACATGTGTTTGAAACGTGCTATCAATTCCGCACCAAAGAGTCAGGTGCTCATTTCAGTAATAGTATTACAAACTCGAGTCTGTAAAAGGACTGAAATTCCATCAGTAAAACATGGTCTCTATTTTATTCAGTTACAACCAGGATAAACTCTCAAAGGATTCTCTTCATTACAATTTTACTTTCATTATCAACCAATCCTGGCCAGGCAAACCCATATATATTCTATTCTATCTTCACCCATTTGTAGACTGGATCCCATTATTCCCTATAATTAATACTGTGAGTCCTGTAGAGCTGTCCTGAACCATACTGGGATCACAACAAATCTGCAAACCCATCTAACTCGACATCAACCTACTATTTCCAATTCGATAGCTAAAGCTCAAAGTGAAATTAAATCTGAAAAATCTGAACACGTTAGAAAACTGGTTGGATCTGGTCAACCTAATATTGCTGAAATGTTTGGAAGGTAAAATGAATATCCAGCTAACTCCCAACGAGCTCAACCACTTAAACCCCAGACAGGAGTTTTCATTGCTTCTAATGAGACCTCTGTTAATAGTTGTTTGCACAGTGTTTTGTTCTATGCACTTCTCTAAACGCTACTTCTGATTAATACATTCACTCATTTATTCATTCATTCAATGCTACATTCATTGATTGATTCATTCATTTTTTCAGTCAGTCAGTCAGTTAGTCAGTCATTTCATGTTATTTTAGAATGTTAAAATGTTGCTTTTTTAAATTTTATTTCTTTATTTAAGTCTTCATATTCTGAGAAAACCATTTCAACCTCTCCATAGATCTCATTAGGTGGTAGTAGGTAACACAACTGCACATAACATGCGTTGTGTTACCTACGGATAACCCCATGTTTTTCATGGTGTCTTTATGCACTGTCATTTTGTACATGGACTAAGATCATCCTTTCTGTTCGCAGTGTCCTTGGCTCCTGCTAAACATGTGCATAAGAGTGATCGCCCTTGGAATGACTGTCCAGTAGGCCTTTGCAGTAATCAGACTTCCTGTTGCCGGGCTGAGTTCTGTACTTCAGATGAGCCTGTATCATATTTCCCTGTCTTGCCAGTATACGTTTCCTGCATTTCCGAATGCTTTTGATACAACTGATGGTAAGTACAGTTTTTATCCAATTGCTCCAGTGATCTCAGAGTCCATGGTGAAAGTATACCTTCCAAGTGTTTTACTTTTGTTTTCAGTGATGATTTAAGTATGTTATTGAGTCTGTGTATTGTTAAATGCACTCTCAAAGTTTCTTGAATAGTCAACATTTTTAGGTAATGAAACACTGATTCATCTGTTCACAGTCTCACATTTCAGCGCGTTTATGTTAAGTCACAGTCTTTGTACAACATCACACGAAAGTTTCATTTTCAGCACTTCCAGGAGAATATTCTTATCACTTTCTGTCATGTTTAGACGAATCACTTGATGAGGGTCCAGGAATGCAGATCGTATCTACCAACTGTTAGTACTTCCTCCCTCACAAACCATAAAATAATGCCGACATTTGTTGCAGTCCCCAGAATAACACCGCAGAGTGGCATCCAGTACTTGGGGAAGTAGACATTTGATAATTCTAACATCACCACCGGTGTCTCCATCATTTGTTTGAAGATCACACTGCAGCAGTTTTTATCATCTTGACTAAGAATTTTCAGTTTCAGCTTTTTTCCTTCTCTTGCTTTTATTCTCGGAAACATATTTTCACTAAAAGTTGCAGATTTACACCGTTTGAATTGGGAATGACCCAAATGAATGGGGTCCAACAAACGTTCTACTTTCCACATTGGATATAGAATGCTGTAAGTACCCTGAAAACCTGCAGCAGCCTGAGCATCTCCATCTGTTGTCGCATGTCTAATAAGAATTTCTTGTAGCACAAACTTGTTACCTATTTCTCTTACTATTGGATGCTCTGAATGTGGTGCGACTGGCGACAGATTTGCTGTGTAATCAACATGGCCTCCTGGACATTGCACAACCAAACCTTGGCCTTTGAACCATGCTCCAGTCCAGCACAATTTGTTTTCTACTGTAGCTCCTACAGTGTATTGTTTTTCTCTAACAGTTTCACAGGCAATTCCAACAGCTTGAGATGAACTTTGGCAAGGTTTCTTTTCATGTCCAAAGCTAATGGCATTATATCTTGCCTCAAATGCGACATTTATTATCTCAGGATGCATGACATTAACTTGTCAGACTAGTTTCAGCTTGTCTTTCGTATACATTTCATTTCGCTCCACAGTAGCTTGACCCACAATATTGGAAACCCTTTGCACAGATGTTCTGCTAGGTGGTGGAACGTCAGCGGCTGCATATAGGTATCTAGCCCTGGTGTTGCCCATTGGTGTATCCTATAGTCCCGCTTGAAACATCATTTTTACAGCAGCAGGATTTGGCCCAGGACTTGGTTGTTTTTATCTCCTCATATAGCTTATACTCTGGTGACTTAAAACTGCATCTTTTACCCATCATGGTATGCTTCCAAGCAAGTCCTCATTTTCTTCATTAGCAATTTGGAAATCAGGTCTCCCCCATCTGATGTCTTGATTGATTATATAGTTCCACATTTCAGCATTTTTATTCATACAGATCATACGACACTGTTCCCTTATGCTGATTCACTTCTGTCTCTTTCAGGGTCAGTCTTGCTTTGGATGATGGCCGTAGAATTCTAGCAGACCAGGTGCGCCATTACAGTCTGGTGCCACAACTGACTGGAGAACCCCACCTCTTGGCTTCATCACTGCCATGAGAGAGAACTTCTCTGCATCCATTCTTCTGGTCACTTGATCAGATTCAGCACTGGAACTTGGTAGAGTATCATCAGTCAGAAATCTGACCCCTTTGTTGTGTGTAATATTTCCTCGTTTTAAAAAAAAGTTGTCTTCTTTTTGGTGTACTCTTTCATGGTTTCAGTTAAAATAGCCATGTAAAAGCACGAGAATTACCCTCTCTTCCTTACATAACTAGGAAAAGGTGTATTGCCCTGGTATCGAAGAACTCCACCAACTCTTCAGTACTATCGGAAACCTAACATCTAAGAGCTCTTCCCCTTCATGGATGAAAATGACACCACTACCTTAGTTACTAACCCTAACTAGCGTATTTGCTACCAGATTTCAGGTACTACCTATTATTGACCGGCCCTGGTTTAATTACGTCACACCTGATAAGGAAAACCATTGATGTTTGTGATAAAGGGATAGAGACATGTTGCAAAAGAACACAATTTTTCAACTTCAGTTTTTACATTTTCATGAAAGTTTAACTTAAATTATAATTTTAAATAAAAACATGTATCATATTTTAAAATTGATGCTCTTGGAGTTTTAAACAGACAGGTGTAATTTCTAGTCATTTCCAGGTTTGTATGAGGACTAAAAATTAATTACAATTTTTTTCAAGTGTTTATCTTAATTAATAAAGTCACCATTCAGCTTTAAGTTTTGTGCAATTTTGACAGTCGGCCATTTTGAACTTCCTAGTGTTTCTAATAGAATGGTATCAGATAAAAGCCCGTAACTATCATATGCATGGATCAAATTCATTGAAACTTTGCAGCAGTATTTCAGACACATTTATTTTATCACAGATAAAGTTTTTTCCATTCAGTTGAAATTTCTAACCCTGATAGGACTCAGGTCACAATTATTACTTCCAGGTCAGTACCCACGAATGTAGTCCCAGTCTATTTTTAGAGCAATTTCTCCTCTCTCATTTTATTGGTGATACAAGAGTTAGATTTAGGCATTTTTGGTATTGGTTTAAAGGTAATTGTTTATTTTTTAGAATATGAACATTATGGTGTGGTTGTCTGTATGTATTTTGGCGACAGTGCACAGTGAGTAATGAGGCATTGGTACTGATCTGGAAGTGAAATCTGTGACCTATTGCACATTGCTTTGTTACAGTCCACCCTCTCAAAAGAATGCCGGTTAACCTATGACAAGAACTTCACCGTGAGTTCATTTTTGAAGATACTTTAGATCAACATATGATTTATTAGGATTTGGACACAGTAGAAAGATTAGTACTAACAAACAAATGTAGAGACTATACAGGAAAATTCAACAAATGATCTGAGGCCTTTGAATTCGATAAGTTCCAGCACTGAACAGAGCGGTCCAAAATTACCTCTGGTTTACTTCCCGCTTTACAAACAAACAAACAAATAATGCATAGCATTTTCATCTTGCTTTGAAAATGTCTCAATCTTACGGATCATGGACTTTATTGTTGCTCAGGAGTTTTTTTTAAAAAAGCCAGGAGCTAAGTTATCTGGGCGAAAGAAGATGTTAATCGATCGGTAAGCAAATATTAAGCATATTTGTTGTCGACAATGGAAAATCACATATTCACATTTCTTCATTAACAAAATGGAGTGTGCGCTATTTTCACATAATTATCTTTGTGATTCTTTCTATAATTATTTCTTATAGTTATTTTTTCAAAAGATGCATTTCTCTAAAATTATATGATTCATGTACCATTCAATGATTTGTTGTGAAAGTTCTTTAGATATTTAGTGGGTGGGGTAATTTAGTTTAAACATGCCTTAATTTTCATGAAACTATTCATTTTAAACAAAATTAAATTCATCTTTTTTTGTTGTTGCTTTTTTTTACAGTTTCTTTGTCTCTAATGTATTAAACATAATGTATCAAGCACTGACAAAAGTTAAACAGTAATAATTTGCTATTTACCACATTCTCGAATGAAGAAGTCGTGATTGCTTAGATATATTATGTGTAAAAAGACAAACATTCACATTCTTTTCTTTTTACTACTAGACCAACAGCTAAACAGTAATGAATGGTTAGTTTTATTGTAGAGATTATTTTTTAATGCTTTAAATGTTCAGAATAAATAAAATTTTGTCAGATTTGATATTGTGACTTTTAATTTTTATTTCAGATCCTAATAACTTTTGTTTCCTGTTCAAATATAAGTTATTTTATGATGAGATAAACAAACAGTATTTAAAATGATTTGACATAAGAATGAGCAATTTCATCAGGACTTTAAATAATAAAAAAGATGTCTACTTTTTACAGAGTTCTTTTTTTGCTTATTAATTATTGAATTTTATATTGTTACAGGAGGCACAGCTTTAATTGACATTTTAAAATAATTTTGGTTTAAGACTATCAGAGTATTATTATCTTTATTATGAAGAATATGTCTTCTTATTTAAAATGTATTTATAAATTTGATATTAAGCCCATACATGTATATTCTTACTGAATTTTATTAGATTTGGTTTAACAGTTCTTCAACACAGTCCAGGTTATACAGAACAGTCTCCCAGAGAGACCGAATAAGGAGGAAATTGGGATTTCCCTATCATTAATAAAAATTGCGCATGATAAAATTAAGTTAATATCATCAAATGTTGATATATACTAGGTTGGCACTAAAGTTTGAAGAGAAGGAGTCCAAAATTATTAAAATATACAGTCAAATCTGTGTTCAGCGGTCACCCATGGGAAAGGGCCAAGTGGCCTTTAAAGACAGGTGGACTCTGAAGGCAGGTTCAGCTCTCAAACTTGGATAATGACAAATACATGTACTATGCACCGAATAGCATTAGCATTATTAGTAGTAGTATGCTACCAAGATACATAAATTTAGTTTAGCTAATTAGCAAAAAGAAAAATAGCAAAATAATAAAATAAAAAGTTCCACTTTAATCCATCATGAACATTAAATCGTCACTTATCTGTAGAAACGGTGTCTAAGTAAAATTTCTAATTGACAGCTTACCTGTGATTGTCAAACACAGGAGTGACTTTTTCTTAGACCAGCTGGTATAATTAGGCATGAAAACAGATGTTCACACTTCAAAGAATTGATTGATTAAGCAGTTGCTCAAACTCATGAGATAAAATGACAGTCGGCGTTTGTGCGAGATCTTTGATGATTAGGGAAAGAAGCTTCCTTAGGCTATTGTTAGTAGCATATAAACCATAAGGAATATAACAAGTGCAATGTACATGTATCTCTACTCATTTGGTGTGATTGTACTTAATCTCTTACACTCCGAATGTTCTCAAAATCGGACATAATATCTCGCTTACGCTTAATAATCCCTTGGATCTGCGTTCGCCCGACTCCAATTTCTGCTGCAACTACATGACTACTTTGTGCACTATCCAGCAAACGAATTGTTTTGATTCTCTCATGTAGGGACAAAAACCGCTTTGCTTTCGAAGCCGTCAAGCTGACACCTTTGAGTTTGACTGACAGCGTGATTGGAGTACAGTCAGTACAATCGAGATATGAAATGCTTAATACTTTATTCCAAATTCCTATTGATTTTAATGACAAAAACATTGTGTTTTTTTTATTTTTATTTAATGTGTGTGTGACAGTGTCAAGTGTACGAACTATTTTTTGTTTTGGAAGTATATTAAATGCTTCAAAGAAAACATATACTTTATTTTTTTATTCACATTTGAATTTCCATTAATCTTCTATGGGCTTATATGACTACAGAATTTATTCTCAATTTTACAGTTTTGTTTTGTAGGGTTATGTGCACTGAAGCCTCTTGGTACCACAAAACACACTATTTATGTCTTTAAAAAACACCAACACTGTTTCAGAAAATGGAAGGATGGACCTACTCGACCAAGTTGAAAAGTCCTGTTGAACTGGATTTTAATAGAATCCATGTTAGGGTTGGCACGAAAACAAGTAAATCACAATTAAGGAGTTACAATATCTATAGATGTGCAAAAGAAATATAATGTATCACTGAGACTAGAATTTCCTTCAATCAGAACATCACTCTCTTTCTGGTGTGAGCTGAATGACTTTGACTCTTTGAAAGAGACTCAGAAGTAATCCAACTGATACTTCCAATATTGATAAGTTTTGGCAGACAATAATTCACATTTAGTTACCAACATTTTATAGTACAATATATAAAGTAAAAATACATACTAGAGATGTTATCTCAGTCCATGTGGATACAAAACTATAATAGAATTAACTAACTATTTAGATTTAACTAACAAAATCAAATCTGGCCACTAGAATACAAAGGATCATACTCAAACTGAAATAAAAATTAGGTTATGTGATTGGCTGACTTCAGATCAATCAGACATACAAAACAAATACTTAAGTCTGAATCCAAGTGTAAGAATTATTTCAAAACTCTAGAACTGATTTATTGGACGGTGGTTTGACATCAAGAAATAAAAAACGAAAGTAAATTACAAATAACTATTGCTAAGATAGTTCAATATAGGACTGAACAAATCCCTTTTTAAAGATCTGAGCAATTTTGTTTTGTTAAATCAGGTTATTGTCCCCACTTTCACTCAAATGTAAGGATACAACTATTACTGAAATGGAACTGCTTACATCGAGATATTCTTTAGATTTTGAGATTTTGGGATCAGTCCCTTGGCATGAATTTATACAGCTCTCTCTCTCTCTCTATATATATATATATATACACACATACATACATACATTCTCTGTCTCGGTCTCTCTCAATATATATATAGATATATATATATGTACATACATACATGTGTGTGTGTGTGTGTGTGTATTAGCATGGTAGACTTGGTATCATTTGTTTTTGATATCAGCAGCCCCTGTGTACATATTAGACTGATCAGATAGAAATCCTTTATTTCAGACCCCTTGGTCCTTGAATAAATAAAATGCATGTGTTAAAATGTATAAGCATAATTATATAAAATACTTATATATGTAATAAAAAGCTCTGAAAATACAAACTCTTAAATAATAAATGTTTAGGTATTATGTCCCTTGCCTGCTCCCCTGGTAGATACAGATAATTTTTCACTTTTAAATGACTTTCACCTTAAATGAGGGTCAGAAGAAGGGTAGTGATAAATAATTATGAAAGGCTAGAGGCTCTAATTCCTACAATCCAAGTATGATGGATATCACTCACATGGTTTGGGATCTAAACAAAGAAACATTAACAGAAAACTTAACAAAGATTTTTTTATTGACTTTGAGCTTGCACGAGGGTCAGAAGGATGGTATGAGTGCATAAATATGAAAGAGCAGAGCTTGCATATTCTACATTCCCAGTATGACAGCTATTCCCCACCCCCAGGCCACCAGGGTTTGGGACCTATGATCAAAGAGAAAAACTTTAACCAAAACCTTAACCAATGCTGATGCAGCCGCCAAGGCCGCCCCTGACATGAATGATACCTAGGTCTCATCTATGCTAAAATAGGCAAGATATAAAAAGTATAAAAAATTCTGAAGAGTTCTTATCTAAAATAGGTATTATACCGTTAGGTGACTGTTTATAGACTTTCAATTAAACATTGCACTCTTTGATGCAGCACACGAGGAGAAGCTTAATGAACGGTAATGAGGTATTTTCGATGAATCTTCCACCTCTCACGAACAAACTTACACATTCAGCTGCATGTGTAGGTAATTAGATCTTCTGGATATACCTGACATCTGTCGAAAAGAACGAATTCGCGGTATTCTTCTCTTTCAACAACAATAGAGTCATACAAAAAATCACCGCAATTGCACACATCCTTTTTGCATTTTTTGCAGGGAGCTCGCTTGAATGGATAGTTACCGCAGTTATGAATGTAAATATCTCCAAGGCACGCCCGAACCAGGAACATCTTCTTTTCTTGTAAGCCCTTATCTGTGAAAAAGACGCACATTATATGGTACTTAATGCCGATATATAATTTGTACCGTCAACAAAATATAAAATATATTGAGAGTACCGACACAAATTTAATATCATTGAGTAGTATTAATTAAATAATGACAGAGAGCAGGAAAGAAAAAAAAAATCGATTTGAGTGAATCTGATTGGCATGTTATGAAGCTTTTACTCAAGCATTCTTTGAAGCAGTGCCTGAAGGGAAATTTGGTTGACATTGGAATACATGAGTTTTATCTGTACCGCGAAGACAGGTTACACAGCATAGGCGAAAATGATTGTATATCATTGTTGTCGTCATCATCATTATCATCATCATCATCATCACTATAGTTGTAAAAGGTATGTACATACCTGTATATTGATTACTCTTTGCCGGTGTTTCAGCACAGTAGATACCACTTCCAAATCGTCCCTTGCCTGCTGCAAGGCAGTTGTCAAGGTTTTGCTCAAAAATGCTGTCTAAAGCCTGTGCTTTTGTACCATGAAAAGGTAATGTTCATTCACTTCAGGGTAAATGACCTTGTCTATTACACAGCCAGGTTTGACGAATTTGGAGGTCAGGGCCTGACCATCTTTGCATGCCTCGATCTTGTCTAATGGTTTCAGTCTCCCCTTCTTCGACACTCTTTGGAACATCTTTTGTCGGGAGGCGGCATAAGTTTCAAAGAGTTGTAAGTTCTCCACTCGTTGGACATTCTTAACCTTAATTTTGAATGATTGTTGTTGTAGAGTATCGTTCATCAACTGTGTAATCTCACTCAAAGCTGATCCTGTCACTTTAAATATGTAAGAAAAAGACATACTGTTATGAGCAAACATTTCATGTATGATAGCTTGTGTCAGTTCTCTACTCAAGTAAACACGTTGACTCTCAACCTCATTGAAAAAACTATTGACTGCCTAATTATAGTTTCATGGATTAAATGTACAATGCTGTTAAATACTGAATCTGTCGCTTAGAGTTTAGCTGAAAAGGAAACCTTTAATGAGTGTTAGTATGGTAAGATAATGCTTATATAGAAATGGAAACTCATTTGAGCATAAACTGGCAAAGAAACTATATGCTTGCTGATTGAGAGTGCCACTGATGTTTTCTACAGTGTCGTTTTGTGCAGAAACTTGCAAGATAGTAATAAGGACTTGAACTAACAAAAGTAAAAACTGTGTTTCAACTGTATATCGATCACTTGAAGAATTTTTAGAAGTTTTGATCTTACCGAATTCAATTGTATTTATGGGAGCCACCGCGGTAGTTCAGTTAGTTGTGTCGAACTCGTATACACGCCCAGGCCAGACCGGGTCGGCTGCCTCAGCGTGTCCTTAGGAAAGGCACTTAGCTCCCATTTCCTCTTATATAGCCAATAATATGTTAAAAGTGCCGTTAAAACCAACATAAACAATACAAATAATTGTATTTCTTCAGATTTCATACAACAAAGGAAATACCAAATACAATATAATAATATTTATATATAATAAAAAACTAATCTAGGCAAAACTATTATATTTTTTTTGCATAAGTAGTACTATACCTCCTTTGTCGAATCCAGTTTGATTTCTTGATAGTCTTGCTATGGTGAAACTTTACCCAAGACTTTGGCATCTTTGGGTCCGACTGATACATATATTCAAAGTATTCCATGCTATCTTTTCTTTTGGGTTTCGGTTTAGATTGTGCTTGTATTAGGGCTGCAAAGACAAAGGATACAACCTTGATCTAAATGTTGGTCATGTATGTAAACGAATACAGATACATTGGGTCTTTTATCACTCTTGTCTCATATTACAGGGCTGTGATACATGAAGGTTAACAGAAGTGAATTGTAGCTACAATGTATACAGCGTGCCTCCAAATATGTCGTAATAATTTTAGTGACAAAAATTTAATTTTAAAGAGAATTAGCTGCAAATTTTGTCATTAAAAAGAAATTACATTTATAATTTGATCATTCTGTCACTGATAAAAAGTTTTGAACTTCAAAAGCTTATTTTAAAACAAATTGCAAAAGAAAAAGCGAATGAATTTCTTTTTTAAAAACTTTCTACTAGTCGTACAAGGTTTTTATTTCCACCGCACCCTTTCAACGCTGACATCATGCAGTGCCACTCAGCAAGAATCTCCATTGTCAAAACTCATGACTACATGTGCGGAATGAGCATTGTGTAGACGTGCTAAATGTGCAATATCTGAGAGAAGAAATAGAGAAATGGGAACAAGACAGAGAATAAAGAAACCACAGAATACTTGAGCAATCAACTGGATCATTGGAATGTTTTAAATAGACGACTGAGGTCAAATATAACAGTTAAATGATAAAATGATTGCTCAGCTTGCAAGTGTTTACTTGTGTAAATAACCACGTGTTTTTATTTGCAAATTAGTCTGAATAACTAAAATGGCTAAAAGCAATGAAGATTAAAAAAATGGTAAACTATCTATAACAAACTGAGTCAAAATGCACATATTTGTTTTTCTTCATTATTTATGATTTTTATCAACGATCTTGTTCACTTATTCCATCTGTCAGATGAAGTACATTTAATTTTCTCAATGTCATCGAGGTATAATGTCGTAGTATTGCGTACTCTGGTTGATCTCTCTGTTCTTGTGTTAAAGTAAGTCGATTTGCATGATGTCGGAATCTCCCATACCCATTGGATGTAATAGACTCGACCAAATAACTAAAACCAAAACATTAACACTGTGCATACATATCGTGAACGCACTATATTATGACTAAATGCCAAATACGCTCAAATTATACTCAAAGCATATGGCTCAGTATCCTATAAACTGAAAATTGGTCTATTTTCTCCTTTTGGTTTTATACTATGTTGAATGGTAGTAGCCCCTGGACCACTACAGACAGTCTAGTCTCTGAAAATCTCATTACTTGTGATAAATGTGTTGTGGTTTCAACAAGGAATCGTGTCTAGGTATCCACAAATTTAACTTGCAGTCCTTATTTCATCAAATTTATTCCATAATAGACATATAGAACTGAGGTTTACAGTCTGTTGATCAGACCTGCAAAGATGTTTTCACTGGGCGCAGAAGGGGGGGGGCATTCTAAAAGAACGGCAGAATTATGTCAAAAACTATATTATTATAAAACTTTGTTAAAACATGTAATTTAACTCGAATTCTGACACATTCTGACGACAAAGTCTCGAAATAAATTTTTGAAAATCACAACATGTTTATCACATGTAACTGATTTTTCGGAGACAAGGGTGGCAGTAGCGTTAAGTGGGTCATGTGGGCCACATACGTTTCTAGAAAGTATAAAGCTATGAAGATAGTTTATTGTACCTGCAACGTTATTAGATGAGTATTCACTGTGAATATGGTGTGATAGCGTCACCAAAATGTCCCTTTGACCTTTCATTCGAATAGTCAATAAGATAGTCCACACTATAAACAGGTATGACGGTGTGCATGCACTCTGCATGGTATACGTGAGGGATATAATTCTGCCATAGTATTTACGCTTCATGCATTCACTGCAATACATTTTTGTTGAGTGAATAGGCCCCTTATGACTGGTGCACTGAACGGCCAAATCGACAGGTCATTTCCTCTTTTCCGCTTGCATATGATTTAAGGGGCGAATGAAAATTGATACTAAGAAAAATAAAACACAAAAATAATCTCACTGTTTGTTTGTTTGTTTGTTTGGGGGGGTATTTTTTTTGGGGGGGTCCTACTATATTTAGCGTATTCTGATCCGTAAACAATTCTAAGAATAAGAACATTATTTTAAGCATCACTTGCTTCAAAACTCTGCATCTTGAATAAAACTTATCTAATAAATAAAACAAAAAAAATCGTGGGGAAAACTCCTTGATTAACTTTTCTCTGGAAGAAAGGTTTAGTGAGTGAAGTATGGCGTTACTAGTTACATATTATTAATTGCTGATTTCATATATTTCCACGATTTCAAAATGGAGTTCACGGTTCAGCATGAAGCAGAAACTGTGAACATATTCTATGAATTTAAATCTGGCACAATTATTTAGAGGATGATGAAGTAATGCTTTCCACAAAATTAAAACCTAAACAGCAATCATAGATAAGTTAAACGATTCTATCAACTCAGTTCTGAGGGACGTAATTCAAGAAGATGATGATGATTTAAAGAAACAGGTTCACTGAAGGATTATCGACATGACAACACTAGAAGACCGATGCCATCAAGAAGTGATCAAAATATTGCTGCAGTGACAACAGTGATTGAACAGCCACCAAAGCCAGGAAGTAAGGTTCTCCAGCACCTATTAAAATTGTATCATACTGTTATCACTCGGGTATTGATCAGTAATGGATCTATTAAATCATGACATTGAGTATTGTCTATTGTCATTGATCAAAAGATTCATTCACATTGCTTTTGGCTGAGTTATTTAGAGTACAAGTACTAACTGAATAAAAGCGGCTTTACGTGTGTAGTTTATAAGATATATTGATTTCTGATTATTATCATGTCTTTTTACCATTAGGAGAACGCAGATGAGGCTGAGTAGAAGGAGACTGGACTATAGGCAACTGTTTCACTGCTCCACTCGTACATTCTTGTTCAAACACCTGTAAAGTAATTTGAGTGTTTTCAGAGTTCTTGATCCACAATCTTATCCTCAAATAGAATATATGAGATCTTATATGGGCGCTGATTTTAAATTTAATTTTTCAATGAATTGAATAAGTTCTATTTTTGCGAGCCCTGGCGAGCAAACTATATAAATTTTTCAAGGAGTTTCGTTAGTTTCATCTAAACTGAGCACAAATTTAAGATTCTATTTATCACATCACAAACAATATTACTTTTTTTTCCATTATAACACCACATACAAGGTAGTGAACTGTTTTAAGGTATGTTCAGACGACTCGCGCATAAAGCCTTTGTCTCGCATGAAGTTATTGCACGCGTCTAACAGTGCATAAACATTATAGGTGCTCATTAATATATATAACACAGAAGTCATTTCATAAAAGACCATATATAATGATCGTCTTTTGTTTACTAAAGGTAGGTTTATAATTAACTCTAGTGAAGAAAATATTAGTTGAAACAATCTGAAATCCTCGACCAGAGTGACCTGGTCATCTGACATTTCAGTGGAATATTCGTTGGCCCCAGTCCACTCGAACAGTATGTGTTGCTGTACATATATCATGCATGTAGACGAACTACCTCGTTCATATCAAGCATGCATGTGCATGTACACAACTTTACCTTTTTCAGAACTGATCCAGGCCATAATAATTTGTGCAATCAAATAAGTTTGTCAAACAATCAGCGAATATTCCTGTCTCTCAGTAAGCTTCGTTCTATGCATAGCAATCGTTTGTTGAAATCTTTACTAGACTCTTGTTCAGGGGTAATCTATTGGAGTCACGCGAGAATCTGTTTTGAACAAGACTAAATTGATCCAAGATCATCCATATTTTAATTAACAATGGATTTACTGTACCTGTTTGGCTGTCTTCCAATCGGAACTTCCATCGTAGACAACAATATGCATAATGAGCTTATAAGAGGGATTTCCTTTGCAGAAGTCTTCTATGCATGCGTGAATGACGCTAGCAGTCTCTTGTGGTGGGTACTTCAAACTACCGGTACCAAGTGCGGGAAAAGCAATCGACTGCATGTTGTATTTGTGTGCCAGATTCAGACACTCGCAAACAAAGTAAGCTAGTTCTTGTAAAGGATGTCATCAAGTCAGTTAAGTTACAGAAAGCAAGAAAACGTTATTTACCAACAATGGTACAGCTTTCTATATTCTACGGAATCAAACTTTACAAAACCTTGTCCAATAAACCAAATCATACTGAAATGGTGATCACGTGCAGGAAAACATTTAAAAATTGCAAAAATCAGAAAGATGGATATCTTGATTAAATATATCAAGCTAATTTGATACTTTCTAATTAATGCGCGAGTATGACTTGTAAGTATGCTAGGATGACATATGTGTGGCCTAAATTGAGTCTCTCTTAAATTTGTGATTTATGAAAAAAGAAATCATGAATACGCTATCATTCTAAATCTAATACAATGTAAAATATAATATGAAAGTAACAATTTGTCAGTAACACAACAAAAAAATATTTGTTTTCTATTGCTTTACAAAAGCAAACGAAGGGTCCTAATACCTTTTTGCAAGTGGAACCGTCACCTCTCCAGGATGATAAAGCACCAAAATAAACCTTCTTACACTGAAGATTGAAACCAGCAGCAACTGCAACTTCCCCCTTATGAATTCCATTTGGGCACTTTGATTTTCCTGTAGTTGAGAACCTGCTTTCACCAGAAGGGACGGTGCAAGTGCGCCATTGCTGAGATTAAGGTCAAAAGAACAGCTGCACACTAGTACATCAGCCTGTATTCAAGGCGCAGAGTCAATATCATGATGTTATGTATATCGAATTTATAATATGTGTCCATGAGATAAGTTGTACTTCAGTCATTTTGTAAACAACATATTTACTGCATTTGAGTTCAAGGTCAGTCTTGTTTACATAGCATTTAACAATTAGATTGGAATTATTTTCAATGTCTTGATGTGAGAAAATTCAATTACGCACAGGAAATTTCCATTAAAGTTACTCATATTCTAGAATATTATGTCAGGTGACTTATTATTATATTTGTATAGCTCTGGTAAACAAGATTTCATTCCTATATAATGAATTTATTTTAGTAATCAGATGTTACAGTTGCTAAAATCAGAGCAAATTCAGAGAGAGGAGTTATTTATTTGACATATTCATTGGAATTACTAAAAGTACTCATTCTCATATTGGGTTAATACTTGACTTTTGCATTTATGTGAATTCATTCAAACATATTCTGGGTTACATTATTCAGGCATATCGTGACATTTAAGACTACTGACACATCAGAACATTCAAGACTACTAGCACATCAGGACATTCAAGGCTACTGGAATTCATTTGGAACATTCTATATTTAGGACTTGTGATTAGGACACTTTGGATCATTTAATTATTTTGACTTTAATTCATGTTAGTGTACGTGTCTTTTTTAATTTTCACTTTAATTGTCTAGAAATAAATTGCTTCTTGATCTTACTTACATTGTTGGTTTCACTTTCTTTCTGTTACATTATTTTAAGACCTAGAGTCGTAACAATGGAAAGTTTGACGTGCAATTTATATTGCCAGCTTTTTCTTTCATATAGCTGTATGAATAAAGAAAACAAAAAATATGCGACTCTGGAAAGCCACATCGTGCGCCATGTAAATGTGCCAAACTAAGACTATCTGAGATGCAAGGTTAACGGTCGATATTACTGCATATAAATCGCGATCAGAAATGACTTTCTAATAGCTGTATACGTATAAATTAGGGACATAAAGGTTTGAAACATTTCAGTTGTGTTGGCCTTTTGGGGAAAAAGCACCCCGGACATCAAGCGATCGGGAACCCGGGTGAGATCGGGAACTGGGGAATAGTATACACAACGGCAACAAAACAAGGTTCGTGTGTTCATTGTGTTTTAATTTTATTTATTTCTTGAGTCACAGTTGTGTTGATGCTAATTAATTATAGAGATAATGTTGATTTTACAGGCATATTTTCAGGAAAATATTCTGAGCCAAAATTAAATAATGAAAGATTGAATATGCTCTTCTTGTTTATCCTCACATCACAGCTTTTGCAACGAAATTAGAGTGGTATTTTGTGATAAACTCTGGCACAAAGGTTTAATTTATAACCTTAGAAATAGTGGAATAGGTCATGGGCTATTGGAATGGTTTAAAAAGTATCTCTCAAACAGGACGCAAAACGTTCCTACAGAAGATTGTTCTTCACACCAACAACATGTCAGGACTTGTGTGCCCCATGGATCTGTACTTAGACCACTGTCAATTTAATTTACATTAATGATATTGAAACTGATATTCAGTATAAGACTGTTTGCTGATGATACACTGTTATCAATTATTGTTGGGCACCCAAACCTGGCTGCTGGTGTTTTGAACGAACACCTAATTAAAATCAGTTTGTGGGCTGATCAATTGTTAGTTGATCTTAATCCAAAGAAAGTCGAATCAATGACCATATTCAGAAAATCTTAACAAGAACATCACCCGCTACGTTTAATGAATGACACAATAATTAGGAATGTTGCTTCTCATAAACACTGGGGCCTAACACTGGATGAAACCTTATCCTGGCATAGAGATATACAGGAAATAATTTCAAAAGCATGGACAATGTTAGACATACAATGAAGTTTAACATTCAGACTTGATAGAAAATCATTTGAGCTTCTTTATTTTACATTTATAAGACCTGTTTTGGAGCACGGGAATATTATCTCGACTAACTTTACCCAGATTGAAAAAAGTTGAAATTCCATCAACAGAAAATTGTCTCTATTTTTTCACTTACAAATAGAATAAGCTCTCAAAAGATTCTTTATACTAAAATTTTATCAACCGATTATGGCCCTCCAAGCCCAAATATACTCTAGTTTATGTCCTCCCATTTCTAAACGGGTTCCCATTTTTCCATTTAATTAGTACTGTGAGTCCTTTAATAGAATTTGGAATATGCCCATTATAGTGTGTGCGTGAGCGTGGACTAGATTATTTTTCCAAATGTGTCATCGCAAACTGAATTCGCTATCATGCTACTTCAACTAAAGATTGCTTCAAAATTACGGCGGCATAAAATTGCGACCATCTCTAAGAAACTATAAGTAAGACTTTGTTCAATTTTAATCGAATACTAATTAGTTCCTGACAAGAAAATTATCATCCAAATATCCCATATGTTTTAAATACTGTGTATTGTCCGCCTGCCTACCATAAATAAATCACATATTAATTATTATTAAATTCTCTACATATGTAATATATCATAATTAATACGTTCAATCAATATATATATATATGAGTCACGATATCGTAGTTATGTGCATACTATCTGTCATAGCTTAAGGGACTGTGTTAAGGTGGATCACCACTTAATTCCGATTAGAAATTAAAACTACCCTATCCTTCAGCCTTGTACTCAATACCAGGTCAATTCCTTCTTCCCCAAAACAATACGTCTTTAGAATAACCTACCCTAAGACGTCAAAATCAGCACAAGCACTGACCACATTGCCATTGGCTATATCAAACAATATAAAGATCTATCAATGTCTTTTTGTTAAAAAGATGCACCTATTCTCGTTTTTTTTTTTTTTTTTTTTTTTCAACTTCCACAAATTTTTTTTTTACCCGCCTTCTATTCTCCTCTGACTTGCGATTTAATGTCATAATTATATTGGATGTTGGGAGTACAAAGCAGAAGCAGAATGAGAATCAGAAAAGTTATATCAATGGTATAATAATATCTTCATTAATTTTTAAAGCAAAATTATGTCATGTGGTACAATAGACCATATCTGTCCTACCCTCCAATTTGCCAATTTCCCGGTATGTATCTTCACTGAAACATTTCCTTGATTTCGTGAAACACTTCCTAGACCACGTGTCCTTATTCCGGCTGAAATAGGAAGCATATCACTATAAAACATATATATCTAATCTTATCATTCACATATTTCTTTTTCCTAACTATTCAGTGTGCATTGATTGTAAAACAATTCATAAACTTCAATTTCTATTATCCACTAAAGATGGTCAAAATGAGTTGATGCGGTCATGCGTGAAGACGCGAACCCCTTCTTATACACCTTGTCAAAGAAGAATGCTGTCTTGCAGTAATAAAAACTTGTCTAAAATATACATTACTGTGTCTTAAAACTTGCTTGTATTTATTATTCACGGACCAATTGAAACTTTAGTGCGATCAAAATTCGCATGACATCAAGCTATATTTCTTTCAAAAACAATTGTACAATGAGAGGTAACAGAAGTTCTCATCGTTTACGATAAACAAAATCTGTACTTTTCATATTTTATTATAAAAGGCCTGTCCTTCTATCTATCTATCTAATTCTATGTTTCATTCCATCTATCTACCTATCTACCCAGCTCTGTCTTTCATTCCATCTATCGATCTACCTAGCTCTGTCTTTCATTCCATCTATCTACCTATCTCTGTCTTTCATTCCATCTATCCATCTGTATATCTGGCCATCAAAATTGTGTGTCCCTTTTATGGTGCAGTACTGAAATAGTCCGTGTGCTGCAAGGTGTTTGTTCTGGAATCCTAAGTGATTCCTTCCATTAGTCTTGCTCTAATAATGTTTGGGAATACGTCGTAGAGACTACTTTGTGTTTAACCTAAAATTATCTGTAAAAGCTCTCTTCTGGATCATAAATCCATTAGTGTATGTCCCTTGTAGCCATGTTCAGTCTCAGTTTTAATATACAGAAGAAAAAAAATTGATCAAAGCCATATATGCTGAGTGGATCTGTTCTGACATAGAAACTGATTCAATCTTTTTTATAATAAATGCTCAGACCATCTATTTGAAAGAAATTAATAATCTTCACCACAAATGCTAAAGTCATCTAAACGCTCATAGAAAGCAATTCTCACTTAGTCATAAATACTAGTATGGATGAGATGCGGCATAGAAAGTGATTCAATCTGAAAAAAGATGTTTAAAATGGTTACTGATGAGTAAGTGTGTACAAACATTACAGCATCTTCCTCGCTTCATCTAGTGTTCTTCCAATAGCTTGGCACCGCAATACTCTAAATATCTCACCCAAACTTCCCACTATTAACTATTAACCCATGAGTCTTAACCTAAAGTATGTTACATATATTATGCGTGACTGAATGTATAAAGTTTTATCGATTTATATATGTCACTGTAATTGTATAAAATTTGGAGATAGAGACAGACATACATAAGAACGGACTGACAGACAGACGCTAAATTACAGACAGATAGACGGAGGGTATTAGCATATCCCCCGCGTGGACTGAGTTTTCTCTATCTAGGAAATAGTTTTTCTTTTTTAATTTTGTTATTATTATCTATTTACAATACTGAGCATGATACACATAAATAATATGCGGAGAAAAAATAAATTACCAGCGTTTTTGTCTTTTTTTATGGCAGGTGTTTGTAAGAGCGATTTGGCGAAATTTTCACTCTGGATTGGAACGATAGCTATCTGGAAGTGAAAGATGGAGGAGCATGCTAACCACGTATTTCATTTTTTGCTTCCTAAATGTAAACCCTTCAAACACATGCCACCAAAAGGATGGAATTTTTTTTTCTCCGCCCATGATTTATATGCATCATGCTCTGTCTTGGAAATGGACAGGATTAGCAAAATAATAGAACAATTTCCAACAGAGATAAAACTTGGTCTAATTCTTCGCTAAGGCATGGTGATAATAATATACCCAGTAATTCAGATGTACATCATATCAAGCATGCCCTGACTTGTAAGAATGGTGTCTTTATCACGTTACAAAGATTGTTGATTGCACGTTCACATTTTCTATGCAGAGAAAAGTGGACATTCCACATTTTCTCAGAAACGTTAAACTAGTTTCAATCTGAGCAAAAAATGTTTCACCTGATGGACATATTTTAGAAATGGATTATGTATATCTGCACTGAAATAAAGTCTGATTTAGTTTATGGGCGTGGATGCGACCAGGAAACTGTACAGCACATAAAACATGGGCCCGCCGTCATTGTATACGTATGTGCCACCAGGTTTCCATCTCGAGACGATGAATCGCTCTGCAACCTTATACAGTTATATACCATCTGGTTAAGGTTAAAGTACATCTTCTGATGGTTGATAGAATGCGGTTATCGTAATGATTAACAGAAAGTGGACGATCCACCTAGATACAAACTGCATGATATTCCCTTTTTTTTCTCGAAGCATCACAAAGATGAGTTTGAGGCATGTGGGGTCCTGGCAGTTGGCATTGCAGTTACAGGAATCTAAAATTTGTTTATTTTCGAGCTTATTTTGTACAGTAGAACTGGCTGTTTTTGTTGGTCTACTCAGTGTTTAAATACTGTTTATTAATTATTTTTGTTTTTATGTATTTGCTTTTCACGGCATCCGCCTTTACAATATATGGCTCATTTTTTTCAGTATAGGCAAATTCATATCTAGTGCATGTCCAAAGAATAATACGTGGAAAAATTGTAGTCATCGCCTTCGTGCTTACTTGTCCCCAACCACCTACTGCGTAGAACAGCTTATTAAGTATCAATGTATTTGTGTCCTGTGAGTGGTTTACACTGACCAGTAGTATTTTATATGTTGTCTCAACAACCGATTTCAATAAAAACTACACATTGCATCTCTAGGATGTTACTCATTGACGCATAATACTGAAGGGCTTATATTAACATATATTTTTTTGCATTTGACAGAGAATATTAGATAGGAATTACCTTTACAAAAGTCATAGAGAATTATGAATTTTCTATGACCTTCGCAACTGTAAAATGCATTTTAATAATGTCTTTAATTTGAATGAAATGGAGGGTTTTTTTCTCATTTGAACAGAACGGGTAACTATTCTTGCCTCGGTTTTGCTAAGGAGGAAATCGGAAGTGAATGAACAAGTCAGCCAAGACTGAAATTTTATCTAGTGCTTAAATTACAGTCTTGGGTTCGAGCCTCGGTGTGTTTCTATGTATGTTCATGATGATTTGACCCAAGATGTACATAGCAAAAATCTCACCATACTGTGAAATCAAAAACCTTAAACAATGATTAATTTTCGGTCCTATATCATGAACAACGCTTTAATTGAGAATCAAAAGAAAAAATCTTTGAATTTGTTGTACATACCGGTATATGAATTATATACATCATGTTGAATTATCACCTGGTTTCACTCGGGGTGCTCGGTTTACGGTGTCCCTGACCATTTCAAAGGCTGTTTTTATCCCAGTAAATTGAAACATGAAGTCAAACGTTTGTTTTGTATGCCTTACAGGAATGTTGCCTTTACCATTGCTGAAATAACCACATGCATGTAGTATGTCCTGTCCTTATTTGCTCAGCAATTGCGCTGGGAAAGTGAACAAACTAGCATCTGCCAGTATTTCATTTCATTATAGCTCGATGAACACTGCATTGTTATTGCTTCAGGCCATTACTAGGGGTGAAACGATACACATCTGCCACGCATCGATACGATTCTCGATGCACAGCCTACGATACGATACATTATCGATAAACATATCAACTTGATGGTCTTTTCTTCTTTAGAAGGTCTGTCAATGGTAGGGTGGTGCCATTTTTTATGTGTTTACATATTGAGTGTATTTCCAGTATGCAGATTACAAACAAACATAGACGTTGCCATTCTCATACTAGACAAGATAAAAAAAATTAAAAAAAAACTTCCAAACAGACTATATGTTACCTGTTAGTGATTTTTCTTCAACCTTTGAGGCCATTTCAGGCTACTCCATTCGATCAGATGTATGACTCATCCTGGTCACCACGCCCTTTGTTTTGCATTGAATGAATTAAAACATCTTATTACCAATTTCATGTCTTCACTTAAATCTTGAAGGCATTATGGTGTTATCTTCAAAACAGAAGAAACAGTGCAATTTCCTTGTGCAAAGCAATTCTTATCTAGAACAAGTCCGAGTGTGGGAGCGGAGATGACTAATAACCACATCCTTCACATTGTACTTCCTGCAGATGCAAAACAACTGCCGCGACCACAGAGATTTGTTTCTGTCAGTGAAAAAGGAAATTATTGACAACACCCACTCCCCCTCTACAAATTGACGAGGTGGGTATAACTCGTTCGGTTTGGAATCTGCTCCCCTTGCCGATTCTGTGCTAATTTTTTTTTTTTTTTTTTTTTTATCCCATCGGCACGTTCACTCGCTGATTACATATATCAACGTAAAAGGAGATATTCCAAACTTATTCCGCATGTACGATTTAAGTTCTTTACAGATCATTTAATAGTCACTTTTGTGTGAAGTTTCTATGTTGCTTTGGATCTATTTGGATAGAGTTTGGATGCCAATATTTCCGGTATGTCACGCAGTGAACACGCTGCAGTTAGTTATGATTTGTGGTTATTGTTTTACCCTGGACTTGAACAAACAATAACCACTAATCAGAATTGCATGTAACATATTTCACTACGTGGCACACCGGATGTGTAGCCTTCAATTCGATCCAAGTAGACAAGATGCGATGCAACAGATAAATTACTCGTAGAAGTGGTTATTAAATGATCAGTAAAGTACTTAAATCATACATGGGGAAGAAATCTGCAAAGTCTTCTTTCCTTTGATATATGTTATCAGTGGCTGAAGATGCAGACGGGATAAACTAATTAGCATGGAATTGGGGCGGGAGAAGGGAGCAGATTTCGAACCACGTGTGTTAGTCACCTTGTGTTAATTTGTAGAAGGCAAGTGGGTATTGTCAATAGTTTTTATTTTTTACTGACAGAAATGTATTTCCATCTTTTGTGCATCACAACTCTTGCTTCCATGTGGAAAAGATATATAAGATACGTTTGACAGCTCACCATGCTGATATCTAATGTGCTTTGATACTCCTGTTATTTATTTAAAATCTATGGTCAGAGAGTATTGATGTCAGATTGCGTACATTTTTTTTTTCTCCTCTAGTTCATTTTACATCCTCAAGGTGTAGACGAATAAAGCGACTGCTCATATTTACCCAAACGTATAAATGTTCTCCATGCTGGATGGGCAGCGTTCACTCAACGTTGTTATCAATCGTATTTTGTGCTTAACATTTGTTATTTTCCTTCTCAAATTACTGCTAAGTTTGCAGTTGTTCATTCTCTATGTATTTGTATGACTGATTGTACTCTTCGTAACACGGAGGAAATAAAGATATCAATCAATCTCTCTCTCTCTCTCATACACACACACAATCATGACAAAATAATAATAATAATAATAATAATAATGTTGATTTGTATGGTATGTAGCCATCTTGTCTTAAGAAACTCATAGAAAAGATAACATTCTCTCTCTCTCTCCCTCTCTCTCCCTCTCTCTCTCTCTCTCTGAATGTTTCACACATACATCATAAAGAAGAAGAAGAAAAAAAGAATATTGTAAACTCTGAAGTCATCTTGTCTTATAAGAATTCATACAAGGGTACCCCTCTCTCTCTCTCTCTCTCTCTCTCTCTCTCTCTCTCTCTCTCTCTCTCTCTCATACGCACACACAATCATGAAAAATTAATAATTATAATAATAATAACGTTGATTTGTATGGTATATAGCCATCTTGTCTTAAGAAACTCATAGAAAGGATAACATTCTCTTTCTCGCCCTGTGTGTGTGTGTGTGTGTGTGTGTGTATGTTTCACACACACATCATACAGTAGAAGAAGAAAAAACAAGAATATTGTATACTCTGTAGTCATCTTGTCGTGTAAGAATTGTAAGAATTCATACAAGAGTAACCCTGCCTCTCTCTCTCTCTCTCTCTGAATGTTTCACAAACACATCATACAGTAGAAGAAGAAGTCAAAGAATATTGTATACTTTGTAGTCATCTTGTCTTATAAGAATTCATACAAGAGTAACCCTACCTCTCTCTCTTTCTCTCTCTCTCTCTCACACACACACACAAACACACACACACACACAAACACACACACACTCACATCATGAAAATTGTTAATAATAATAATAATAATAATAATAATAATAATAATAATTTTATGATCTGTTACCTATCGAGTAAGGCCCTTGATCATATCAAATCTAGAGTGTTGTTTTTTTCTCAAAAACAAGAACAAAAAAATGTTACGGTACGATTAATCTTAACTTTATACAGACCCAAATTGGTCAGTTTGAACAAATTGCAACCACATATTGCTGCTCTCAAATACCAGTCCATAGGTTTGGTTTAAACATTTTATTGTCAAAACATGATACAATTGGATTGGGCACAAGTTCTAACAACTTAAATTAGCCCTCTCCCTACATGATGCAAGTATTACAACATATATCAACATGACAACAGTGACTAATAATGAAGAATGGTTGAAGAAAGAGAGACAGAGACAGCGAGAATGGTGGCACAATGATAGCAATCATGATTTAAATAAGTTATTGAAATCGTCCAGTATCAGTTATATATTTGCACACATGTTGTATAATTCTATTTTTTCATTTGCATCGCCCTTTCCCCAAAGCAGTAAATCTAAGCTAACATTTGGATATGACACTAAGAGTAATTTCCTCATCAACTCAGTTCGTTGCTGACTATACTTGGGACAGTGCATGAAGAAATGCTTAGTGGTTTCTATCTCACCGCAGGAACAAAAAGGGGTGTCAACAAGTTGAACGCGGTAAAGATCAGCTTTTAACGAGCTTACATTGTGTCGCAATCTAGTATGGATAATATTTAGGGCTCGATGTTTAAACTAGGCATATTGTTGGCTTTGATAATTGGGCATAAACGCTTTTTCAATGTACTGTAAGACATGCTACATTGTGTATCCTGTTCAAGATTGTTCCACAAGGCCACTGTTGAGGGTATAAAAGATGATTTGGTGGAATTTAGCCTGAAATTACAAGTGGCTATATTATTTGGACGTCGGAGGTAATAATTTCTTTGTTCGGACACAGGGGGTGGTAGTAATTCTAACAGATAGTCTGGCGTTTGCCTCGTTTTAATATTGTAAAGCGTTAATAACTTTTGTCTCTTTCGTCTGGACTCCAGACTTTCCCACCTTGTTTCAAAATAGAGAGAATTCCTACTTGAGTATTTTGGAAATCCTGTAACTTGTCTTGCCGCTTCAAGCTGTATTTTTTCAATTTTTTCAGAATCGATCAACGAACATCCATCCCAGACTATACTGGCATATTCCAAGATTGGCCGGATTTAGGTTATATACAGTTTTGATAAAATCTGTTTACTAAGTTTGTATTTTAGTTTTCTAAGAATGGCTATTCGGGATGATGCTGTTTTTAAACTACTATCAATGTGACAAGTCCATTTCATACTTGCTGAAAGTATTAATCCAAGATGGCAATGGGAATCCACATACGGAAGATCAGTATTTTCAAAGACAAGTTCAGGAATATATGTTACTTTCAAGTTCGTAAAAAAACATAGCCACTGTTTTTTCTGGGTTAAACTTTAAGAGCCATTGCTTAGACCATTTATGCAGTTTTATTAAATCATTATTCATGACTAGTTCTATTTCAGCACAATTAGGGGATGAATACTGCAGAGATGAGTCATCTGCAAAGAGACGGATGAGGGAACTCATACCATCGGCAATATCGTTTACGTAGATTAGAAACAGGAGAGGCCCAAGTACGGATCCTTGTGGCACACCAGCATTTATAATTGTTTCTAATGAATAAGCATCGTTCAAAATAACCATTTGTTTTCTATTACTTAGATAATTTTCAAACCATTTTAGCAGATTACCCGAGACACCGTATTCGTTAATTTTAAATAATAAGCCTCTGTGCCAGACCCGATCAAAAGCTTTTGATAGATCACAAAATACGATACAAGAATTGTGAGTTTGTTCCAATGACACACATATACTATGATACAGTTCAATAAGTTGAAAAACAGTTGAGTGGCCAGGAAGGAATCCTGACTGATACTTATAAAAGAGACTGTTTTTATGAAAATAGTTATACACTTGTTTAAAAATGCAACTTTCAAAAAAATTTGCGACGCAGCTAAGTAAAGAGATTGGTCTATAATTGGAAACCTCATGTAAATCACCTTTTTTAGGAATGGGAAGTATATGCGCAAGTTTTCATTTATCTGGGAATTTGTTTTCCTTCAACGATCGATTAAAGATAATTTTTAGCGGTGCGCCAATAGTTTCACAGACGCCTTTAAGCGTTTTGTGACTTAGGCCATCAGGCCCAGTTGCTTTATTGACGGAAATAGATTTAATAATATCTATAATTTCTTTTTCAGAGATAGTAATTTCGTTCAGAGTATCAAAGCATCTTTTTTGAAAGGTAGGGAGGGAAACATTACTATCATCAACAGTTGAAATCTAAGTAAAATACTAATTTAATAAGTTAACCTTTTCCTTTTCATTATAAATGCAAAAAGCAACATCATTTCTTATAACTTTGAGTGGTGGAATATTGTTTGAAGGATTTATCTCTTTCAAAAGTGATTTCGTAATTTTCCAAAACGTTTTGGGATCTTTTTTTCTCAGAGTCTTAAAGATATGCATCAATATTATCCATATATTGCTCTTTATCATACTTTTGCATGTTGTTTACTTTATTTCTGATTTATTTGAATGTATTCCAGTCGGTTGGCCTACCACGAGTGAGGGCAAATTTGTGTGCTCTGTCCCTTTTCCTTATTATTGTTCTTAACTGGGAATCAAACCACGGTTTATCAGTTGGGCGAATTGTTACAGTTTTACAAGGAATACACAAAGTTGAGTACTCCAAGAATTTGGTTGTGAATATATCAGCTGCAGCATCAATATCGCTTGGTGTTAGCAACAGATCTGTCCAGTCTGTTTCTCTTATCAGTGTGTTGAATTTGTTGAAATCAGCTTTACTGTAAGACCAGACACGGCGCTTATAGGCCGCTTGGAGGTTCACGTTGACACTGATTGTTATATTGCGAGCATCATGGTCACTAATTTCTCTATCAATTTCTAAAATGTCAGTGTTGAGTATAGTTATATCATTACTTAGAAAGATTGGATCAAGCAAGGTTTTGTTAATAGAAGTAGTTCGTGTGGGATTTATTATCACATTTCGTAGACTATATCTCGACATAACATCGATTAAGTTTGCAGAACTAGATGGTTTGAGTAGATCAGTGTTAAAGTCCCCCATAAAAATAATATGTTTATACGTGTCACTAATGATACTGTGATAGGGAAATTATAGGGGTATAGGAGTCTTTCTTTTTTTTATTACAGGATCATAGGGTAATAAGGGAGATAGGGCAGTTAGTTTTATTTATAAGAGATTTAAATTCTATTTTTATTTTTGTGTACCTCTTCTTTACATTCTACCCTATGTGAATGGGATGGTATTATATTTTTATTTTTGTTTATTTTTTTTTTTTATTATTATTTTTTTTTTTTTAAATATGACGGTGGATGAGGCAGGGAGATTATAGAAGGAATGGATGTATTTTGCTTATAATGGGATCAAAAAGTGGTAGGGGACAAGGGGGCAATGGAAGGTATTTTTATTTATAAGGGAATTAACTTCTATTTTTATACCTTTTCTTTTACATCTTACCCTGTGTGGTTAGTAAATGATCGAACGTTAGTCATTCAAAAATGCATTTTAATTAGTATGTGGAGTTTTATCGTTGCATTTCTTGTTATCGGCCAGATAACCCTACACATGACCAATCTATATTCATTTCAGCTAGAGGGTCGATAAACTCAAACCTATTACATTCTCCTCCAAAATAGAAGCAAAATGGTACAAACAGACAGACTCCTCATGTGAAACGTACGACGTAATACCGTATTTCAGTAAGAGAGCAGACCGTACACAATGTTACAAAGTTACAACATACATTTAAAAATGGCGGCCTAATGTTAATTTCCCCTTATGCCCCGTAAATTTGTGACTCTATTTAACATAGAGATACTGTATGTCCCTTAAGTGCCCCACTATACTACTCCCAGATGGAGGCGATTTCGTTACTGCAACAGCAACAGTTTCATCATCTTCATTATTATTATTATTATTATTTTTATTTTTATTATTATTAACAACACCACACTGATTCGGCCAGATATAGTAGTGCAGGACTGCATGTAGTAATGGCTTAGATGGTAACAGTGTTGGTGATATTGGTAACAGTGTTGGTGGTATTGATGTAGTGTTGTTGATGATACTGTTATCGTTTTTGTTGTGTTGCTCCATTTGTCGTTTTCACCGTACGCGTTAAGAAGTAAACTTTAAATAATAATAATAATAATAATAATAATAATAATAATAACAACAACAACATCATCAACAACAACAAGGACAACATTTTACATTAATTGCTCTCCTGAGCTTTATTTACCGACGACAGTAATAGACTTAAAAGCATAAACGTCGCTTCTCATGGAATGTCACTAAAGCTGAAATTTTAAGAATTAGATTTCATGTAATTTTGATTTAGTTATATTTTTCATCACTTTCGTTATTTTTATTGGGATTTTTTAGGATTATTATTTAGACGTTGTCGATATCCGGATTTTGAACCGATGTATTTGCGTCATAGTAATACCCTACGTTCGGATTACTTTCAATCTATTCGTCAGCACATTGGAAGGTTTTGTGGGAGTAACGAGGGACGCTATTTTAGGTTTATTTGGGTACGGTTGCTAGAGTTATAAGTTGGTCCTTTGGTTGTATACTGATTGAAGTTGTGCCTTTTTTATGACAAAATGCTTTAGGTAACATATAAAGTAAATTTATAATGAAAAAAAATGGTATTTATCGATACCTATCTTCTATTTCTCTACAGTATCGTCCAACCACACGATGTCGACCCAAACAACATAAATATCAGGTTAGACGTCTTACATTTTAGGACTTGACGTCGACCATGATATTTATAATATTTGGGTGCGACCCAAACATAATAAATATCAGGGTGGACGTATTACATTGTAGGACTAAGTGTAAGGGGAGACATTGAATTAGGGACCTATACAGCTAAGATGGGTCCATGATTTAATTGAAACACGTAACGATAGTTCAAGAAACTTTGCCCTGTAAAAAACTATATATTATTTCATCCCCACAACGGTTCCGCATATCTTTCCTTGAGTTATGTGCCTCTGAACTCGCAGACGTGATGCCAAGAAGGGCCAGTCTAAGATTGAAGTTGAACTTTCAATCTTACAGTACTTCATAACCTATTTCTGGGGCTCTTGTACCACAAACTACACAATATAGAATTGTTAAAATCTAGCAAGTGAGCACAGCTACAACACTGTGGACTCGCTGACAGTGTGTATTCTCACACTATAATCCCAGATTATCATTTTCTCTAGAACTTTGAACTTCCAATACCTGATACTCAAAGTTGTTTAGAACTAGCGCTCAATGCAGAAAAGGTATATTATTGATAGGCATTTCGTAATATCGTTGTCGTAGTTTTATCTGCTTTGGTTGACAAGTTTATCTAACATAGTAACAGGAGTGTTACCTTTGGCAACAGTTTCAACATTTTAGGAATGTATATATTTATTACACCCACAAAGATCAGCTAGGGTCATATCGGTGCAAAACCAGTTCGGCCCGGGACAATTTGGCCCAAATGCTACTTTTGGTCAGGACGATTCAGCTGGGACATTTTGGCCCACATACGTTTTATTAGGGATGTAGTACGCTACTTGAATAATGATGTTTTCATTGGAATATACTGTGTTGCTTTTATAATGATGATAATATTAATGGGTATATGGAATAACTCTCAGTAATTGTCAATAGTGTGAATCACTGAAATGATTTTCATTGGTCACAAGGGAAATAACTCTACTGACAGAACATGGCTTTAGTATAATCATCCATCATGTGCAAATGCTGTTATTATACATACATATCCAGTTATTATGATTACTGACAGGTAAAATATGCAACACAATTTTTCAACACTTTATTATTTAATATAAAGAATCCTACTACTACTATTATCATTATTATTATTATTATTATTATTATAGATAACTTAGCAATGCCACTGGTGTGATGCTGCCATCGCAAACAGGAGTCACAAGTTATCCCATGCTGCTCTGGTTGAACCGCGAAATTACACACCTGGCACAAATTATTCATGCTGAAAACAGTGTATAAAAACTGTAATTTAAAATTTGAAATATATTACTTATTTAAATGCAAGGCTGTTAAGCTAAGTACAGAAATAGCAAGAAATCACAGTAGTTAGAGAAATAATTTTTCACAGTTTAAATAGGCACAATTTTTGTTGGTATTTTAAATATTCTACTCTAGATTATTAATGAGCGTGAATTTATTTTACAAATACTTATTAAAGGCTACTAACTCAAATAGACCACAACTAATTGCATCTGTCATTAGTGGTCCAATTAGGGATCAAACATGACATTTTCACATTTTTGTAAATGAACGGAAAATATTACAAACATTAGATATGGTCAGCCTGTAGTCTTTGTTTCAAAACGGATTAGTGGCATTGTCTTTTTTAAGTTGTATTTAAGGCTTTGATTTATCTTGATTCCAATGGTCCTAAACTTGTGGATATTAACTTAAAGAGACCACAACTAATTACGCTTGTAATTAATGGTTCATTTAAGGAAATAAAAAGATGATGTTTAAATGCAAGATATATGTTAGAGAAATGAATAGAATATAACAAAACTTTATTGGAAATAGAATCATATGAATCAAATACAGTCAAATATATGAGAAACCATCATATTGTAATATAAACAGAAGAGACATAAAATTCTATACTTTAATATAGCATACATGTGATTCTACTGGCGGTAGGCCAACAATACAGTTTTAAAGGCCATCTACCCCACATACCGTTTAGTAGTTGAAATCTACCACTTTTGAAAATTAGAAGAATTAAATTTTTACAAAATTAATATTAAAAAAACCAAACACTGTATTTTTATGCATTCTATCAACACATTAGAGAAACCAGCCAGAACCAGTCTACTTGGGACTGGAATTGTTCCACCAGTACGATGACTGGTGCAATGATGTGTGGCAGAGCAATAGGATTAGAATTGTTAAAGAACAGCTGATATGTGTACACAGCAAGCTGCTAATGTTTTTTGAGGTGTTATAAGTAATAAAGGGATAAAAGGTGGTCCATGATGTCTTCTTAGCCTTTGATGAAAATCGGCTGACCCTTGGCAGAGGGGAGATAAAATAGAGAGACCAACCATAACATTAAAAATGATTTTGGCAGACACACTAGAGTAAGTATTTTGATTTTTTCTTGTTTAATTGCTATTGTATTGTTCAAGATGTTTTAAGAGGACAGCTCTTTTATTTTTTGTTCAATTCATGTCAAATGCCGAAATGTGTGCTTTCTTTCTCCAAATGCTAAGAAACCACCAGCAACGAAATATTACAAGTTCAACAATGCTTGGATATCAAAGTTTAAGTGTGTGCACACGAGTAGCAAAAGTTCCTGATTTTGCATTGTGTGTTTCAAAGATATGCATCTTTTGTATTTCATAAACTATTTAAAGTTTTCTTTCATGCACATAAATTAAGTTAAATATATGTTAATAATATATTACAAAATAATTAATTTTCAAGTTTGGATAAATTATTCATAAAAGCAATAATACATCATGTATTTTTTTTCATTTTTATTTCAAATCTAAATCAATCTTTATTTTTTTTATTTACAGTGGTGAAAAATGCCAACAGATTTTTGGATCTGAGCCATGAAGAGAAAGAAGCCCTTGAGGATGAGGCTCAAGAGTACATCTTACGTCCAAGTCAGGAACTTCCTCCTTGGGGTGAACATAGCTTGGAGGAGTACTCGAAAGTAGTCAACAACCGTACAAACCCAGCAACAGGAACTAAAGTTAGAACTTCTTTGCAGACTGAGTGTGGTTTTCCTGTCATTACAACATTCTAATGCTGATACAAAGAGGACATTCTCCATTCTTTGCAAAATACAAAGTGATTCAAGGGAAAATCTGGACCAGAGAACTATTGAGAGCCTATTGAGTGTGAAGCTTCATAATCACAATGAATGTCATCAGTGGTCACTAGACAGTGCTCTTGTGAATGAAACTAAAAATGCTGTTGGATTTTATAAAAGAAAAATCTTTGCAGTGAACTATCAGATAAACAGCTCTTCCTTTTACATTATTTGACCGTATACAGACTCATATTAATTAATTATTATTGTAACATTTTCCATCAGAATCTGAATCTGATTCATGTTAAAACTTGCTGTTTTATTATAGTATGAATAGAATACATATTATGGCAAAAAAGCACTTGTTTTGTTTTCCATCCCCTTGAAACATAAAATTTATGCAGATAAAAAAATCTGCTGGTTTAGAGGCCAATCTACTGATCAAAATTTGTAAATCTACTGGTTTGAAATCCTGGTTCTGTTACATGTATGGTATAGACAGTATATAAATGTTCATGTAGATCCAGTAATATTGATAACAAACATTTGTGACTTACTATACATATGAATATGATATTTTTGTAGTCATGGTTTGTTATTTTAATTGGTATAATATAAAGGGAAGAACCATACAAATCAGAGAGAAAGAAAGGGGGGGGGGGGAGGGAGAGAACATGGATTATCGAGGTAATGGAATCCATCACCCAAAACGTTTTTCTGACATTTTGGTTTCTATGTTCATATCAAAATTTATTCCTTTACCAGTTTCAACACATAATTTATTGATGTCCTAAATTTCAAGATAGGTAAGTACACTTTTTCATTAAATATTCTTTCAATTGGATACCTGAATCATAAATTTTAAAAATTATTGTTCTTTGGACAATTTTTTCTACAACAGATATCCAATCATGTTTGTGTTGGTCTAAGAGGATGATTTTAATATAATTCCTAGAACCTACCTTCATCATAAAACTATGAGAAAATCTGTTACAACATTTTGCAATTACACTTTTACAAATAAACACTAATTTTTTTAGTTAAAATAAAAAAAACGAAGACAAATTTATTATATATAATAATTATTTCTTTCTTAAATATGAACAACAGTGAATATGGGAAATTGCTATAAATAAACCCATTGTAATTATAGGATACACACATGCATATGAATTCGTCAACTAATAATATCAAGTGGCACTGGGATTTTGTGAATCTTACTTATCAAAGACTCAATTATAAGATGGAACCATATAACATTAATTTCTAAAATAACTAAATTGCTGTTTTGCAATCTTTTTTTCACATTTGCACAATACTGTACATACATTTACATATAATTAACTAGACAAATTACACATTCATATTCTCTTTTGCTTAAATGTACAAATTCAATATGTAAATAGTTAACATGCAAATTACACACACACACACACACAACTTTTGCACAAAACTACAAACAGATCATATTCATATATATAATAATTCACATACGTATGAACAATTTATATACTGTCTATATTAATGTATAGTGGGCCGAAACCTCCCACATACATGTATGTGGCCAAACTATCCCAGTTGACATAGTGGGCCAAAACATCCCGACTGAATTGTCCAAGGCTGAATTAGCTTTGGGCCAAATGACCTGTACCCGCATCGTTGACAAAGGGTGACTTTTACAAGTTTTAAACACCTGGATTGACAAAATTGTTTTTCGGTTTGTGTTTTTGACATAACTCGCAAAATATTGCATTAAATGTTTTCTTGTATCTTTGCCATGAGAACTGATTCAGCCATTTGCTGTTGAAACTCCTTGACTTCTTTGGATTAAATTTTTTATCATGATTGACTCTCTTTCTTATATTCATGATCGTTAATGTTATCTACGATAACTCCAGTGAAAATAATAGTGCTGTGTCTTTCCTATGATGTAATTAATTGTGAAATACTTAATCAGTGGCAAATTTACATTATCAAACTTATCTGATTTTGGTATTTTTTACAAGTTAACAACCAATTAACGAAACTTGAATAGGTGCTTTGTTTACTTGATTGATCTATGCTTTCCTGTTGTTCTCTGCATCATTATTTATTGTTATAGCAATGCCAACAATTCAAAGTGGAGATTCTGTTTGATGCTTGGCAGAATTTATGACCAGTATTTGAGGCAGCCTGACACCTGTTGTGTGAAGATTTGCCAGCTTGTAGTTGTTTTGTCAGATAAGGGGGTTGAAATTATTTGATTTAATAGTTGTGAAGTTAAATGTAAGGAAAAGAATAAGATTTACATATATAACTACAAATGGTTGACAGGAGTATTTTGCAGTCAGTCAAAATATTGTTACCATAAGACATGTCTGGCATATACAAGGGTTTCAGAAAAACAGAATTTAAATTTAGATATTGTACTTTTGATGACCTTAAAAGCCGTACAAGTGATAAATCTGCCAGGGCTGAGCAAGTTTTTTTTTCATCTACTTTTTCAGGACAAGTGGTTTCAGAAAATTCACTTTTCCCACCTTACTTTTCACTTGTCCCACCTTACTTTTCACTTGTCCCAAAATGGTAATCACTTGCCGAGATTTGATGAGATGTATATACTTAATCCATAGAAACAATACAAAAAATAATATACAACATAATTATTTCTTAAAAGAATTTAATTTTTCAAAAACATTGGTTGATATACATTTGGCTACTTCAGGTACATGTGTATATATTTTGGCTGCTGGATTTGAAAAAATGTCCATGTACATGTCTGCCACCTCCACCAGCACTAAGCCAGCAGTTGATAGTTGTGTTTGGGTTAAAGTCCTCAAGCTCTGGTCCATTTGGTGAAATGTTCATTAGAATTGTTAAACTCTCTTGGGTTAAGGAATTTTCAAACTCAGTAGCAGTCTTACGTTTTATCTCTCCACTTTCACAAGAATTTTCCTTCTTCGAATCATCCTTATTACCTTCCTTGCGAAAATAATTTAGCAGACTCATTTTATCCACATAGTAAATATCAGCTTGCTTGACAACTACTTCTAAAGTGATCATAACAAACATTTTCTCTTTTAAAAACGAACAGAGATAGCTCATTAATTAGCGTAATTGTTTCGCTTCAAACGCAATATCACACATGAAAGTTAATCCTCTGTATAATTAATTAAAAATGAAAGAATCATTACTGTCATTTAATCAGTTCATAAAGGAAACCAACACTGATGTTGGTAAAGTACCTTTCATTAAATTAATTACGCTGACTCGCTGGATTAAAATCAGAGTGAGCCGCTCATGAGGATCTGGTTTGAGTAAACACAGTGCAACAAAGCCGCTTAAAACACTGCTAATTAATCATACCAGCTTTGTTTTGTTTGACATGTTTTGATTTGCCGATAATTTGGTCGCTTAGCCCAAGATGCAGTCAAGCGGTAACAGAACGTGCACATATGCGATAGTTATAACTGACCACCTGTATGTGTTATACAGGATGTAAATGTATACATGGAGAGGGGTAGAATCAAGTATTTAGTATGTCCGGAGGTCATGAATGGACAAATAAAGGTAGATATAGTGATTAAAGCATGAAAATAAGGACTTGCCTGACTTTTTTCAAAAAGGAAAAAGCACTTGACCTGGACTAGCGACTTGGAAAATTTTACTTGCCAGACTTCGAAAATGAATAGTCTGGGACGTCGGGCTATGGGATTTGCTCAGCCCTGTCTGCTAATTTAACTGATTATGATATAAAAACTAGGCCAGTGTATGAAATATATCACTCACCAAAGTTCAAATGAAAATCAAGGAGCCATTGGCTCATATTTTATCACAAAAGTCAGCATTTTTGTTTAAATTTCACATAAGTTCCAACACAGCAGTGCAAAATTAAAACCTACTTGCTTTAAAAATTAGTAAGTTAATAATGTATGGGTATGGTAGGTGGAAGCAGAGGTGGAAGTGACTAGTGCCCCAATTTGATGTTTGCTGCTTAAGTGGGTTGGGAATTATACATCATTAGTTGTCAGCACTCAGTATTATATAGCTATACTACCCATTTGAACACATGTGAAAACAAGAATCAATGCCAAACTGCTGTCCATATTACATGGCTACTGTGATGTAAGGAAGATGCTGGCTGAAGGAAGATGCATCTGCACAAATCATAGGCCTAGGTTACAAAGGAATGGCAAGACACACAACTCACAGAGAAAATGTCTAAATTGTGATAAACTAAATCATAATACCCATGAATATAGACCTTTAAAAATAACTAGGAAGTAACAACTTTACCATAAAATCAAAAAATAATTCAGTCAGCTGTTTTGTCTGTTTGCGACTGAATTCATTTAATTTGTTTAAGTCACACTATAAATTGAATTTTACTTTAAAAAGTTCATATGAGATTTCTTTACAACTAATTTTCCTGTCAGTTTTTACTACTGATTTCATCAAAGTGGTAAACTTGAATCTTTATTTAGTACTACCATTAGTAATTATGATTTGAAACAATGACAAAAATATTATCAGAATATTTAAATATGGTAAAGACTGTTTATAACATTTCACAGGAGACTGGGATTTTCAGAACATTATAATGGAGAAACATTAGATCCAAATTCATCATTTATTTTCAAAATGTTTATGTACTTGTAGATGTCAATGACATTGGACATACATATAGTAAACAATTTATACTGGCATGATTACTGTAATTATAATAAAATTTTCAAACAACATACATTTGTATAAATACATGTTATCATGAAAAGAAAATAAATGATACATTAGTAAGTTTTGCCATCCGATGAAAGTGTCAACATGCATGTACATGTACTAGCTAGTGAATCATAAAAATCACTTTTATGTTAAAATGTTTTTGTTCAATAGTCATCTGTTTCTTATTAGCCTGAGATTTTTTGATGACATGTTTTTCAATAACATGTAAATGCTCATAAAGAATATCAGGTGTGTCACACTGAGCTTGTAGGTACCGGTACAGTCTAATGTCTGATATGCTAACTAGAAGCTTGCTGGCCCCAGATACAATGACTGTTACTGAATCATCGTCATCCTCATCACTTCCAGTAGCAGAAACATTGACTGCTTCCTGGCAATCACTAATTTCACAAACAATATCCCCAATTGTTAATATCACAGATATGACAGTGTCACTATCAGAATTAACATAATCCAAGAAATCAACATCCTGACGTTACCAGACCCAAGTATGCATAACACATCATGCACTATAGGATGGGGAACATCATCAGCATCGCTGTCACTGGTAATGACATCTGTTTGCTCACTAAACCTTGCCTTAACAAACAGTTTGCAACAGGATCTGTGGAATACATAGTAATTAGGAATTTGGGCCAGGGAAATTAAACTCAAACATTCTAACCAAGAAAACATTGTATCCAAGAATGTAATAAACAATCTTTACTGTATATACTATTTGAACTTTTCTTTGATAGTAAGAACCCAGTCCATGTCCCTTGGAAGCATATATACCTTTTCTGATGAAATAATCTTTATGTTTTTTTTACTTATTTTTTCCAAGATGATAAGCAGAATAGAATGTATATACAAAGTAGTTTTCAAATATATTTTGACTGGAATTATACTTTTCTTCAGCTGTACAAATAGTTATACATGTACATTGATAATAATTTTCATTTGATTTTTAAGTGCCTATTGGTAAATTTTATAAGAATACAAAGTTACTGTACATATAAATTAAAGTACAGAAATAGAATATGATTTCTTTTGATAAAGAATGTATGGAAAATTAGAAGGTATGACAAATTACAGAAAGCTTGGAACACATTTCTCTTACCTCCAGTCATCAGAAAACACCAGTCTTACCCATTTTCATACAAATTATTGAGCTGAAATATTGAATTTGGAAATGTTTCATCTTCATTTTGTGCATAACAGACAATATCCATCAACTAAAAGACCAATCTCCCTCATTCCCTTCAAATTTTTCACAGCATTCACTTTGAAGATGGCTTATTTGGAAGATTTTATATCAAAATAAATAATTTACATTCTCTTTCAGACTCTTAAGTACTGCAGAATGAATCCACAACAGCAGCTTCACCTAGCTGTCAGAGAGAATGACAAGACCAAGATTGAAGAGCTGCTAAACTCTGGAGCTGACATTAACTGTCTTTTCTATGGTTGGACACCACTGCAAGTGGCTATTAACCAAGGTGATTTTATGCACAGTACAAAAGTATACCCCAATATTGTGAACATGCAATGATTGTACATGGCACTTTCATTATCCCTAGGCTTAAGTGAGGATATTGTGATACATTCCATTATCCCTAGGCTTAAGTGAGGATATTGTGATACATTCCATTATCCCTAGGCTTAAGTGAGGATATTGTGATACATTCCATTATCCCTAGGCTTAAGTGAGGATATTGTGATACATTCCATTATCCCTAGGCTTAAGTGAGGATATTGTGATACATTCCATTATCCCTAGGCTTAAGTGAGGATATTGTGATACATTCCATTATCCCTAGGCTTAAGTGAGGATATTGTGATACATTCCATCAGTCTGTCCTTCCATTTGTAACTCTATCTTCTTGACAGCTGGATGGAAATTACCCAAACTTCATACATATGTTGCCGTGGTAATAACCATTTGTGAAAGGTAGTTTTGTGTCCCTCCCATAGGGTCTCTAGGAGGGGGTAATAGGTCAAAAATACATAAATTGCTGTTGCAATTAAATTTGTTAATATTTTTGTACCAAAAATTTAAACTTGTATTCATAGCAAAAAGAAAACATATATTTGACCAATATGGAGTTCCAAGCCCTTGGTCAAAGTGTGTGTGTGCAAGTGAAGTTTAAAGATTTATCATGGCGACCCATAGAAATAGCACTGGTTTACATTTTGTGTTTGTTTACTATCAGGGTTGATTTTCCATGCCAAATGTTTGCTGAATCTGCTTTCCCTTTGGTAGTGTTTTAATTCTAACTGTATAAATTCTGATCTTCCATATCAGAAGAGTAATGATCTATTTAATAAAAATAAGTTTTGTCTCCATTTCTTAATTGAATAATTACAAGCATTTCAAGGAGGACAAATTTAGAATGTGTCCTCCTTGAAATGCCTTTAATTATTCAATTAAGAAATAGAGACAAAACTTAGCCCCAATATGCTATCACTTGGTTAAGGGAGGTAACTCAGTTTTAAGTTAAAAAAAAAAAAAAATTTAAATTTTCAATTAATACATTGATTTTGCTTTTTGTAGAATAATATGTGTAAATGAACTATCTGCTACTCCGGTGAAATTTATTTCCCAAAAATTCCTGATATTAAGTGCTAAAATTAGTGAGGAGTGATGTTGTCCATGCTCCCTTCACTGAGACTTGGTTTGGCATTATGTGTGATGTAATTCTAGAACAAAGCAAACATCCATTACTGTAGCAATGTATTGATAGAATCGTAATTTCAAGTGAAAATAATGGATTTTGTGATACAGCTTATGATAAAAAGCTGAATGTGGCGATTGTTTTTTTTTTTCTTTTTCAACTTTATTGAGGATGAAAGGAGCATAAAATATTGTTCAGGTAGTTTAAAAACTCTCCAACTGGGAAGTATCAATAAGAGCTTTGTGAGTACTTATGGTTCTCAATTTAATTCACGTGTATTTAAAGTGATAAAATCGTCATGGAAAATGGAGAACAATGAGAGTAAGTAGTCTCTTATCATAATGAGCAGGAATTAAAATTGAAAGCACATTCTTTTGATCTTCTGGCATTTGCTTTACTAATTAACCAAGAAGAAATAATTGCAGCAAATATCAAGTAAAACGTTGTGAAAGATTATGTTGGGAGATAACAGTAAACATTTAAAGGAGGATTTCTTATTTACCATTCCTCATCTAAATACAGTGTATTCTAGAAGAGTTAGTGACAATAATTTTCACCAAAAATCATATGTAGGCCTACATCTTTAACAAACCAAAATTGTGCTATTAAGATGGAATGCACTGTATTTTTATAATTCTGACCAACAATTTCATTATTTTCTTTTCTTTGTTTTTGCCATTGATAGTTATATTGACTATAGGTGTTGCATTAGTCATTTCAGTTCTTAAAATCCACAGGATCACCATTCATTCCATAGCCCATCATGAGCCACTGAGGCTTTAATATGAAGTGAATCATATATTCCCCTGAACCGTCACTTCCGTATATGTATATCAGTGGGATGAAATACCTGCTCCAACTTTAGTGAATATAATGCTTTTAAACATGAATAATTAATAAACTGTGCATTATTTTATAAGAACAGCTAAATTAGGGTTTTCATGTATAAAGGAATTAAAAATGAGTGTAAACAGAAATCTCCATTTTTGACCTATAAGCATTTCCATGAAATAATATGGAAACAAATCCTGTGTTGTAAAAATTCAACAACATTCTTATAGAAGCAAAATGTGGAAAATATGCAAGAAAAGTTTTTCTTTAAATGATCTTAATCATTTTCATTTAGTTCTCAAATGATTCCAAATCATTTATCTATAAACTTTCCAACAGTGTAAAAGTAAGTCAGATTTCATAAGAAGAAAAGGTAAATATGCTTTAAGCTTAAACTTGTAAATGTTTTTCCTCGTGGTAATATGACCTTCTATTGGTTGGATGACATCTGCATCTATCTGACTTTACTGCATCACTATTTAACTAAATCTCATAAATCTTGCCATCAACTTTCAAGTCCCTGTCATGGTAAAAGTTTGCATTTCAAAGCCTTTTTATCTAAGTAATTTTTTATGTTTGATTTGATGTTTTCTAAAGGTTTAGAGGATCTGGCAGTGTATCTGATGGAAAAAGAATGTGATATCCACAAGCAGCATGACAAAAATGACCCCTCTGCATTTGAGTCGGCTGTCAAAAGGAGGCAAGCAAAGGTACTGGTCTTTTATCTACTTCAGAGAATTTACAGTTCCAAAGTTCGCTCTCAGCCCTCTCCATGATCATTTGCTTAAAAAGAAGATTTTCTTGAAATCAAAGAAAAGATATCTTGAGATTGGACCAAACTGTATATGGTAAATTTACAAACAGTAAGTTTTCTTTAAGCAAGATCAGAGAGCAAGTATTTCCTTTGTATGTAGATTTAAATATATGATACTTGCAGCATGTCAGGACCATAGCATTTAGATCTGTCTAGGAAGAATTTTAAAATAAGCCTGTCAGGTCTAAAGTAGCCAAAAATTAAAAATTGGGACAGTTGCATTAAGGCAAATTATAACAGTGGAGTAATGATCTAGCAGTGTGTTTTTTAAAATGAGACAATATTTAAGTTTTACTTTTTCCAAATAAAATTATATAAACAGAGGGATATAAGGTTTGTATTTCATTTTTTTTAAAAAAACATTAATATTTTAAGAATTATTTGCCAATGTGAAGAGATTAAGTTACTCTTTCAGAGAATGTAATAATTCTTTGATTGTGAGAACAGTATGCTTGGCATCAACCCATGGACGAGGAAGGTGAGGTTTTAGTGTTATAAATCAAACCTTATTAGTAACAAGGTATATCTCATTTTGGCATGGGCTACAAGAATTACCTTGTCAAAAGTGGAATGTGGCATGCTAGATTAATTACTTGAAAAGAAATTCACAAGGATATTCATCTCACACTTGCCAGTAAAACTGTGATTTTGGACCTTGCTATTGATCCCATAGCAAACTGCATCTGCCAGTCTGGAAATTTGGATTATCAAGTTCAGGTAATAATAATAATAATAATAATAATAATAGTACAATTTGGAAAATAGAGAACAATAGCTTTCCATGACTTTTTTGTCAACAGACACTAGTAAATAGTTCAGTTCACCCGTAGGTTTACCTTAACTTTGAGTGACATCATCAGGGGGAATGCAACTGAAAGCCTATATTTATTGACAGCATATATAAGGAGATAATAAGTGAGATTGATAGATATGTTGGAACTATTATTACACTAATATATCCAGTCACGATTGGGTATATTTGGTCAGTTTTCATACAGATTATAAACACTTTTATCCGTTATGGTATTTCATAAAAGGAATTGCCATAACAGCAATGTATTAGGCATTAAAATTGGAAATTTTATTTTTAAATGATTTAAAGTACTCTAAATAAAATAATTTTTTTAACCGCCTTGTATGCTGTTAAGGCATATTCAGTTACTATGTAAGCAGTTCACAACATCAGAGTAGTTCTAATGGACATTTTATAGATGAAAGAACTAAGGACTTATTGAACATAAAAAGGAACTGAAATGGCTTTGGAAATCTTTCTAAATGGTTGCCAACATAAGGTAAAGTTTTGGAGACCTTTTAAATTATCCTGAATGAAGTGTGTTTACTTTGACTCTAAGAAAAAAAGAAAGAAAAGATTTACAACCGTAGATTTTTATGTATATGAAGTTTCAAAAATCTGTCAGTAACTATACTTGCACAATGTGAGTGGTTTTTTTTGTTTTGTTTAAGCAAGCATTTCCTTGACTAAAACAGTGTATGATGTAATAAAATTTCATAATTGCATCCCTTAAAATCATCATCTGCTGTCCAATTGATCACTCTACCATACCTTAAGGCAGTCCATTAGGGATTTACCATTCAATTTTCATGAGGTGGTGGGCCTGGAATTTTTGTTAAACACAATTCCACATTGCAAATAGTTTGAAAAAAATACTCTAGTTCTGATTTGTAGTAAAATGAACTAATTGTATCCATTATATTAGTTGAAATTTTGTTATCTTGAGGTAAAAGAAAAAAAAAAATCCTGGTTCAAAAGAAAATCCCAGGTCCCACCCCACCGTTCAAAAATAAATGGTTGGTCTCTTCAAATGTCATCAATATGACATAACCTTTTACCTTCGTGTATTATAGCACTATACTTCTTTGAGTATCTGGATGTAAAATTACATGGTTGATACTTTTGTCTCTTATTAAATAATCATAACAACATTCCTGTGAAAGAAAATGATAAAATCGGTGAAAATGATACCTTGGAAAATCTTTATCAGTTTATGTCCTGCCATATATTGGCTTCACTTGCTTTCTGTTGCGGAAAACTGAGGTGATCTCAATAACTGTGTCATACTGAAAACAAACACTCACCAACATTTTATTTATGTATTTGATAAGAGGTATCTATTATCATAAATCTGTGCAGATTTGATGAAATTTTAAATACTTCTTCAGCTGTTATTTTATAGACAATGAGTGACATGGTACATTTTCCAATACTATTCTATGCAGTGACCCTTACTTGCAGATAGATATTCAACTTAGAAAAGTGCAAGAAAATACACACCAACCTGTAAATTATCTGATTTGGGATTGCTTGGACCCATAGCTATATAAAATATCAATTAAAACTTAACTATACCATTCCATACTTGTACTTAAAGTAACTTTAAGTAATAAATGTGCAGCTTTGTAACATTTATTTTATTTTTTGTCAATAAAGGTGGTAAAAGAATTGCTAGGCAGAGGTGTTGATCCTAACACAGTGCTGAATAACCAGGAACCAGCAATATTTCTTGCCATAGAAGATGGAAGGACTGAAATTCTGAGGGTCTTAATAGAAGGTAATTATTAGGAAACTCAAGATCAACATTTACAAACCGAATGGATGGTTGTAGTGACTGGGGTTTCCACTGAAACATTTCTTATGATATGTACTTTATCAGTGGCCACTGAAAAAAATCTTGTTATGGCTACACCTCCTGAATGGATGATCATATTAACATGGAGTCTTCAAGAAAACACTTCTTGAAATATATAGATGGTCCTATATTAAACCTCAAAAATGGTTGCCATTGTGGCCATCTTGAAAATCTTGTTATTCATCAAGAAGATTAGAGATGGATTCAGTACTCAAAAGTTAAAAAGAAGAAATAGTCTTATCATAGAAATTCTTTTCAGCCAGTAGAGTGTCAGTCCCTTTAATGGACTCCTGTTTCTGAAAGATTTCTTGATTGTAATTGGTCCTGAATGAAAACAGTGAGATCTGACCACCAACATGTTCATTCTGTTTTGAACAAATTTGAAAACCAGAACTAGAACTACACTTGCATTTTGGTACTTTATTGAGATTATTAGTGCAGTGAATTGTACATATACAAGTAAATTTTGACCAGACTTTGTTTAGGTTTTTTTAGTAAACAAGTTGATAATCAGCACTCAGACATTGATTTGAGGATCAAAGATCTAAAGTCAAGATTTTATTTGTAATGGCTTGTGAGCATGATAATATAAACAAGTATGAATGGATTTTTATCTGACCCAGATTGTGGATATATCTGAAGATTTCCTTGAATTATGCCAGTTCAGTAAATTAAGTTTTTTTTTTAAAAAAACTATGAATTATGGATTTAATCAAACTTAGCATTTGGGTGTATTTTAACAGTGCTTGAGATGAGTTCAATCATCTTCTATGCTTCTATCAGGTTCAACATCTAAGGCCTTAAAAACATCTTTGTGCTGCAGTTATCTTGTGAACATGTTAATTCAGACATACCAGTATAAGAAAATATTCGTGTTACCAAATTTAATATGTTGGAGTTTCTCAAGAACATCCAAGATGGTTTCAGTACTCTGTAGAAAAAAAATAATAAAAGGAGTGAAGAAAGAGGCTTGTGAATTCCTGTAAATCTGAGACTGTTATTCAGATTTTATTAGACATCATGTTTAAGCAAAACAGGTTAAAGTAGGCAAATCTTTTGAGCTCCTGTAGACCAGCAAGTTCAAGTCATGCATAAACAAATTTACAATGACAACATTGCTTATCATTTAAGAAATTGCATTAAGATCTATTGTTGGTTGTGAATAGAAAATGGTAATCATAGAAATTTCAGTTTAATATATATCTAGAAAATGTTGCCTTAATTTTATATTTTTTAATTAATTATTCAAAACAATTTTACTGTTTCGCTACAGAAGAAAATTTATCTTAACTTTTATGTTAACTTAGCAAAATGTACAATCAATGATGCATGTTAAGTATGTCTTTGCATGTCTTGAATGCAGTTACCCTTACAAATTCTTAAAAACATAAAAACTTAAAAATAAGTATAATTTGGAATATGCACGAGGTTACACCACCATTAATCGAATTACATGGACTCATTAATTTTCTGTACAGCAGATTTTACAAATTTGCAATAATTTTCAATAGTACATAAATCTTCTGAACAGCAAGTATGTTTTTTAAGCCAATGGAACAAATTCAAATTGGAATGTAAACTAAGTAATGTTTTAACTATACTCAAATACATGTGATTGAATAGATGACTATCAGACTTTAAAACTGCTCCAGTTACCTTAATTATAGCCAGAGTTCCTCTGGGCCTCCCAGTTTTTATCCTTCTACTAGTTGAGAGGGCCAGAGACCAGCAGGTAATCAGATCTGAAGATTTTTATTTCTCCAAGGGATCACCATATTCTTGTCACTCTTTTGACTTATCTAAACAATTTCTCATCGTGAACTAATATGTGGAGAGGAACAGAATACTTTTGTTTTTAATACATACTATATTAGGAATCAGACTACACTTCCTCGAGGTCCATTGGCTCTTTTTACCATCAGCACTTGTTTTGATTCAACAGGTGCATGCACTGCACAAAAAGAGAGATGTTATTCTTATTGAAAAAGATAACTCAGTTGAAAACATGTGTCTAACACAACTAAACATTTGTGCACCCTTATCTGCAATGGCCGTATATCTACATGAACAAAAAGAAAAATAAACACCAGAACTGCAACTAGCATTCTTTTTTTGCAAAAGAAAACATTATCATGTAAGTGTTCTTTATTTGCAAGCAAGGATAAAATGCAACCTGATCTGCCAAGCCCACTTCTGACCATCACTGAACATGCCAAGTGCATCAGTATACAGTAGTGATAATAATTTTCTGAGCATGGTATTCACTGAAAAATTATTATTTTATTTGCACACGAATTATCAGGACAATGAGAAAAGTAATTATATTTTAATCTCCCAAAATTGGATCAATGATGGAATCTTAACAAATCTGAGTTGAGGAGGAAAAAGTTTGAATTTTGATACACTGCATCTTACTATAACAGGACAACTTTGCACTCTGTAATAAATGGGAGCTAACTCTTATGCATACACATGATTGGGGCACTGTTTTTGACATTGTTGGTGTGCACTTATTATGATGACCTTTACATATACACAGATCATAATTTGTTTTAAGTGTACAGTTCAGGTGTTACAGTGAATATAGTACTGTATATACTGGCTTATAAGTTGAATCCAACTGCAAACTGTATAGACCCAGATCTGCCATTGCATAATGTGCTGGCAGGTTTGGGTTGATGCTGTTTCTTAGGACTAATCAGTAGAATAAATAACCTAGACCCTGATCTGCTGGTACATTATGCAGATCTGGGTCTATGTTGTCTGCAGTTGGACCCAACTTATTAGTAAGTATACACAGTATATGGTTTTCTCCAAATTACTCCACCTCAAAGTCCACATCTTTTCTATGCATGACCTGTAGAGAATGTTTAGTTTTTAGGAATCACTGACATATGAATAAATAAAGCACTTCATAGTTTTGCTGTCATTTTTAGGCAAAGCTGAAGTGAACATCTTAAACAGCCAAGGAGAGAGTCCTTTGTACTTTGCATGCCGAGAAGGTTTTGTAAAAGTCTGTCAAACCCTCCTAGAGGCAGGTGCAGATCCTAATTTTGTGTGCGAGGAAGATGGGAATCAGACACCTTTGATTGTTGCCACAGCCCATGAACAGAATGAAGTTGTAAAAGTCCTTCTAAAAGTAAGTACCATATTTTACTGCCTATAGGTTCATGTGGAGTATAAATTTAATTTGCTAATTTTGTAATTGTTCATCCTTCATCCATATATAAGTTGATGTGGAGTATAAGGTGAAGAAAGATCAAAAACTTGGCTTTGTCTCATTCATTAGTAACTTCCAGTTTCATGAATATTATTGGTATCACTATGCTATTCCCAATTAATTGGGAAACTGCAGTTACTGATGGTAACATGCTTTTTCCCCCGTTTTGTTTTGGAGAGAGAGAGGGGGAGAGGGGGGAGGTTTCAGGGCGATTGTTATCTGTATTGTTCAGTTACCTGACAATTGTGATCTTCCTCATGCACAAGGACACTACTATACTCCATTATCAATTGACACCTCTGAATAAACAGTTCGTTCTTGTTTTAAGTATGATATCCATTGTCACAGGAACTACATGGCCATGCAGTGTTATTTACATGCTAATTAAATATGCCTAGAGCTTTGGCCAGGTTATTCCAGTTGACACCTGTTTGAGGACAAGATTCAACAGACGAGGTCAAATTAGTAGGGCTAACAATAGAGAAATGAGGCTACCATAAGGACATGAGAAATATAAAGAAAATTAATAATAAAGACAGAAAAACAGAGAAATGTCACATATAAAAGAAAAAAGAAAATACTTTTTTAAAAATTTCTTTAATATATCTATGAAATACTACAGCAAATTTACAACAAACAAGAAGAGAGAGGGCTTCATTTCTTGAGGTTATCAATACACTTGAGGTCATAAAACCGGTAATTGATGAGGATTAATGATAGAAAACAATATCAGGCTTTAAACAGTTAACTGGCTTGGATTGTGGTCGGAAACCAATGACCAATCCATCAATTATAATTAACGAGAGATGCCGAAACAACAGCTTATTAAGAATGAATACTGGTACTGTAATCTGTTGACATTACATTTTGCTTTAAGCTGAAATGCAAAACTAAAAATGGATCATTGATGATCTACGAGTAGTCTATCTTGGTTCTGAATTTTAACCTATATTATGGTCATTTTTTAGTGAATATAGGACAGTATTGTGAATAAATGATAATTATGTGCTTAATCTACGGTATTTTATAAATATTCATTGAACATTCGAGTTGTTAATATGGATTACATCCCTTTGTTGGATCAATTATATAAATGAAAAAGAGGTACCAGTAATCACTTTAGTGTGTCAAATAAAATACTGGTAAATTAAATATCAATGAACCTATGGCCAAAATGTCATCACAAAGAATCAGGTATGGTATAAAATAAAGATGAATAAAGCAAAATCTGTTCATATTTTATGTTTTTTGAACAAACAATATGCTTTGAATAAGTAGAGTACACTATAGGGTATTGACTGTAAGTGTGTTATGTGGCCTGTGAATTGTGAGCTCTGTAATTGTTTTCTTTTGTTTCATGTTGGAGAAATCAGAAAGTACAACCACATATAATTGCATTCAAAATAATGATAAAAATGATAATATAAAAGTAGTCATATTAGTTTATAATAATTTATTGACATGGTAACTGAGCAAGAATTGGTACAGCTATGTGACCTGTTTTCAATTTTGCCGATTACATCTCATAATATTATGGTATTACCAGTACTTGAAGCAATTTCAATGATTTAGTCCATATATAAGTCGATTCGGAGTACATGACGAAGCCCAGGCTTCCAGGTCTAAAAGTATCCACTTATAGGCCTTAAAATACAGTATTGACAATTTCCAAAGATAGTAATTCGAGTATGAATTTTCTTCCTTGTTCACCATGTTAGACAAAAGCTATATTTTTCATATAGAATGAAATTGATTACTGTAGTATCATTTATTTTCAGGGGTCTCAATTTTTCTGGTTTTTTGGAAAAAAAGACATTTTTGTGGGTACTTAAATTTTTGGTTAAAACAATACTACCGCTTGTATAGCACAAATCAAACACCTGTCAAGATCAATTACATACACTCAACATCAAAGGGAGTCAACACAGTCAACAACCAACACTAAGCTAAGTGTTATTAAAGTACATGTGTATGATTGCAAACTTAAAAACTGTCCATAAACTTGCACCATCAATTACTTTCTGACAACCATGGCATTAAAACAGTGGTTTAAGAGTGGTAAAATTCAACTTAGATTCTGGTTGGTTTGGATAATGTCATAATTCCACATGTGAACCAAACACATGACCAGCTGTCCCTTGCTCAGTGCAATTAGCAAGGAGTGTCAACATTTGATGTGTTCAGAGCCCAACAAAGTGTGAAGATGCTAACTAAATTGAAAAACAATGGAATCAATCCTTTGTTTGAGCCTGCCTCATGTATGAACCAATTTCAACCACTAGACTTTACTTAAAACTTCATCAATCAAGCCAATTCATGCTGAATGGATAATTGCAGCTCATTTGAAGATGTGTGAAAGATCAGACCTTATTATCTGTGACTTTGTGAATGCTGGACTTGTTTAATTCAACAATTTAAGGATTATTGACTTGACAAACATTTGTGTGTACCAGCAGACTTGATTGATGCAGTGTTGATTCAGTGGTTTTGTCAGAATATCAGTAAAGTGTGAGCTTAAATACTCAGCAGTAATTAGTGTATATACCTAGTGTTTCATTAGTAATTGTGCTTCAAGCAATAGTTCTAGTATTGTACAGTTATGTTGTTCATTGGAATTAAGCATGCATGGATAAAATGAGACATGCTTTCACAAGGATATACATTTTTCGACAACAGTTTCACTTGAATGAAGAATCAATTTGAATAAGTATTAAATTTAATTTTCATATATTAGTATCATTTATTATTCTTTCTTTCATTTTCAGTAAGACTAATGTTTGAATACTATGTTTTTTCTTGTTTCTCTCTATCCTTACTTATGTCACAACATATTGATTTAAAGCAGCAAGTGGAAATTACAGCTACCAGATACCATATAGATATGTGTGCATTGAAACAATATAAAATTGAAACAATATAAAATGCATTATAATTCTTTTTTTTTAAAAGGTTAAAGTAAACAAACACACGTAAAAGCTAATATTTTATTACCACATGACAGAAATGATGTTGATTTATCAAATAGCTTTTAATTGTTAATCTATAAGAATGACACAGTAAGAAAAAAGAAGGGGAGGCTTCTTTATCATATGTGGCTAAGTTTTCATGGGGTCGTTAAATTTGTTGTTGGGCGCAACAAAATCCATGAAAATTAGTGATACAGTACTACATTATTATATTCAATATCTGCTTCTTGATGGAAGTTCTAAGTATGGAAATGAATGACTAATCTTCATACTCTAAATTATATCAAGGTCATTGGGGTCGGTACAGCCATGGCTGTACCAGATTTTGGGCCATTATTGTATACATTCAGATGTGTAGAAAATTATTCAGTTATAATACATAGCACCTTGAGATCAACTACAAGCAAACCATGCAATTCTGTATAGAACTCGAAATAGTTGGTTTGTTATTGATTACCACAGATAAATTTGGCTCTGTATATAAGCTAACAATGACTAAAGTTCATATTTCTGATATTTCTGTAAAGAAAATTTTGGTTCAATTTAATTTCTTTTGAAAGATTCTCCATTGCCTTTCAACATCAAGGACAAAGTGAGGTAATACCCTCTTTGTGAAAAGAGTTTGTTTTGAAGAGATAAGAACATACAAGGAGGAAAAGGAAGTAAAACACTTTTTTAAAAATTAACATTTTAATAGTGAAATTTACTTGTATCAATATTAGAAAAAAAAAATGAATGTTGTAAAGTGTTTGTTACATAAAAAGCAAGAACACATACACATCTCTGGATCATTATCAAAATGTTTAGATTTTAAATTTGGTTGATATTTTTACTTGAAAGACATTTCAAATGGGTCAAGTAGGCACATTCGTCAATGTTTCGGAAAAAACACATCACCAAATTAAAAAATGATAAATACAAGTCTTGATAACACAAGAGTCCAAATATTTTGAGCAAGTAAATGAATGTCAGTCTTGGATGGAAGTATGATTTATAGCAGAAAACACAAAATGTGGAAATCCCAATACAAATTAGCTACTTTGCAAGTCACTGTGGGTAATGTTCTGCAAGGGACTGTGGGTAAGACTGTTACTATGTTTTATTTTAACTACCTAATCCTTTATATCAATAAAATATGTTTCAAATGCCCAGATTTTGTATCTTCAATCAGAAAATCCTCATTTCTTTCCAATGCAAGCAAAATAACTTTGACTCCCTAAAAGAGACTCAAAGGTAATCCTAATGACAAGTTGTGGCAGACAAACATCCAGCTAGATGTGAGAAGAATATATATCTGATGGAAAAGGTCAAGGATGTTCTGATTGGGATTTCCTTGTCTTGCTGCCAATTCATACACTGATTATTTTTCTCACCCATTTTATTTTATGAATTATTTAAATGATGTACAAATTTACTTGAAATTTAACACGAGTGTCTCTGTTGACATGAAATCAAGATCATTCATCAGGAAATTTATATCATCTTGCTCTCAACCTAAAGCCTGGTAGTTATATTTATAGAACATTACTCAGTAGCTTATGCTTCTCATGGAGAAACTAAGATAAACTAAAACACGAAAAGCAAGGTTTGCACTTAAGAGTTCTCCATCATGTGGTTGAGAAATAGGTGTTGTTTTCTTGTTCAACTGACAACCTCAATGATCATTTAGATTTCATCTAAAATATAAACCATATACTCTGGGAGATTTTTAGTCAACACCATGTAACATTTGTTTTAAAAAGAAAAATATAAAATGCAGTTATTTCACTGCTAAACTTCATAAAGAGTATCAGCAAAAACAACTTTTTTTCTCTTGCAGCATGGTTGTGATTTAAATCTGCAGGATGGGGATGGCTGGACAGCATTGTGGCATGCTAACAGTAATAGTGATGTGGAGATGATGGACCTCTTACTGAAGTCTGGAGCTTCTAAAGACATTCCTGATGCAGATGGACACTCACTGCTGGAAGAGGCCAAAGAAAATGAGGATGATGAAGTCATAGAGTTATTGACAAAGTTCTCAAAATCATGGACTTAAGAACATTTTCCGAGGCAATGATTTTCTGTAATTGCAATATGTATATTTGAACCCATCCCCCTTTTTTTGAATTCCAGACATATTAATATACATTAAATCCACTGACAATTCATACATAGTGCTGACCTGCACCTTTAAACAAGAGTCATTCATTAATTGACATTCAAGAAGCTGTAAACATTCATGGACAACAAAATGCAAGGTTCAGATAGTGTTTCTTCAAAGTATGGCAGACTCTCATGTAGACATATTTACCGTATATACTCCTGTATAATCCAGGTCCAAATGCAAACAACATAGACCCTGATCTGCCATCGCATAATGTGCCTGCAGATCAGGGTCTATGTTGTTTGTTCTACTGATTAGTCCTTTCCAACTGCATACACCCAGATCTGCCAGCGCATTATGCAGTGGCAGATCTGGGTCAATGCAGTTTGCAGTGGTTATCTACTTATACGTGAGTATATATGGTAAGTTTCCTTTTAACAGTTGAAAAAGAAAGGTATATAAGATAGGTTGGTAGGTAGATAGGCATGAGGGTGTTTGCTAGTATTTGAGCATCATTCTCATTATCACATACAACTTGTAGATAACAGTTTTCCTTTGCTTGTTTTCACTGCAGTTCGATAATGGAATTTCAAGTGTTCTTACCCATATTTGGCATCCTTGATTGATGTTATAAGAAAATTTTTGCTTACACTTCATGGTGTTTTGTGTAAAGAATAACATAGATTTCCACTGTGACAAACTTTTACTTTGAAAAAATTACATAAATTCCTATTATTTTTACACTTGTAAGATTAGCTGCTGTTGTCAGCATTTAAAAAATCCCTTTTTAGTTATTGTTTCCAAGATGTATCTTCCTGGATAAAGTGTCAGAAATATAAATATTTTGCTTTCTTTGTGTATCAGGTGTATATGCACCTGTTATTAATTATTTCATTTTGCTTATATATAATTTTAAAAAAACATACAATTCTTAATAAAAAAATAGCTAATTAATAACTTATGTATCCCAGTCTAATGATTCATTATATTTATGAATAAGGTAATTAGGAATATTCAGAGGCAATAGATATCATAAAAATGGCTATATTTCCCATTATCATTCCGGAATCTGAATGTTTGCTGTGGAGTCTACTTTGTTACAGAACAGATCTATCTTATTAATTTCATGATTGTTCACTTTTTCTGGAGAAAAAAAATTACAAAACATTTTGTAAAGTCCATTTATTCACATGTTTTTAACTGCTTCCTTTTTTTTATATCCTTTTTCAACTCTTATATAGGAGTAATGGCAACTTTTGATTAATTAAGTCAATCTTCATATTCTCCACTTGCAATACTTTTCTAATTAAGACTGTGTAATATTTATACTGATATTTGAGTTTCTGGCTTTATACTTAAAAGAATTGTGTTCATCTTCATGTATTTTTAGAATCAGTTGTTTCAGTGTCTTATTATAAGTCAATACAAGTCTTAAATGTCCACTGAGCCTTGTGTTACTATTTATAATCCTCTGACAGTTGATGATGGTTATAATGATGGTTATCTTCTTCTTCTAGTATTTACTAGGGATATCTTTGTCTGATAATAAGCCCTCATGCTACTTTTTGACATATTTGTTAGGCTGCCCCCACCCCTCCCCCAGGTCTCATCATGGGAGAAACACTGTAATATTTCTCAATTCAATGAAGCCAATAAAGGAGAGTCACCTTTAGGACTGGCTAAAACTGATTGCAATAGAGAGATGCCAGTTATGTAAAAGGCATTTTCTTTATGAAATGGATTATGTTGGGGCTTGAAAAATCTGGTTGTCTTGTAATGATGATAGAGTCACTGAAGGATGATATAAGGATGATAAAGCCACTGAAGGATGATATAAGGATGATAAAGCCACTGAAATATGATATAAGGATGATAAAGTCACTGAAGGATGATAAAATAAAGCCACTGAAGGATGATATAAGGATGATAAAGTCACTGAAGGATGATAAAATAAAGCCACTGAAGGATGATATAAGGATGATAAAGCCACTGAAGGATGATATACGGATGATAAAATAAAGCCACTGAAGGATAATATAAGGATGATAAAGCCACTGAAGGATGATATAAGGATGATAAAGTCACTGAAGGATGATAAGATAAAGTCTCTGAAGGATGATATAAGGATGATAAAGCCACTGAAGGATGATATAAGGATGATAGAGTCACTGAAGGATGATATAAGGATGATAAAGTCACTGAAGGATGATATAAGGATGATAAAGTCTCTGAAGGATGATATAAGGATGATAGAGTCACTGAAGGATGATATAAGGATGATAGAGTCACTGAAGGATGATATAAGGATGATAGAGTCACAGAAGGATGATATAAGGATGATAAAGCCACTGAAGGATGAAATAAGGATGATAAAGTCACTGAAGGATGATATAAGGATGATAAAGTCACTGAAGGATGATAAAATAAAGCCACTGAAGGATGATATAAGGATGATAAAGCCACTGAAGGATGATATACGGATGATAAAATAAAGCCACTGAAGGATAATATAAGAATGATAAAGCCACTGAAGGATGATATACAGATGATAAAATAAAGCCACTGAAGGATAATATAAGGATGATAAAGCCACTGAAGGATGATATAAGGATCATTTAATTTTTAGGGGGGGGGGGCTGATATTTTTTAAATTCCTGCACCCAAATAGCTTAAAAAAAATATTATTTTATTATTTGCTCTGATTTGTAGAACAAAATATGTACATTATTTGAAAAAAAATATCCTGGTTCAAAAGAAAATTCCAAGCCCATCTCCCACCACTGGCTACGAAATTAAATGGTCTGTCCCTAACTATCAAGAAGCCTAAATATTGTTATATATCTCGGAAAGATCTGCTGCTATTTTCTGCTACGGACACAATATATTTATTTAAAAGCCATTTTCTGAACAGAAAAAGGACAATGATGCTATTTAGCTTTATATCTAATCATTTTTGACACACAAAAAAGACTGACAGTAAGGTTTTTGATAAATAAGAATTTTTTTAAGGTTAAGAGAAGGAGAATGAAAATAAAGCAAAAAAAGAAGGACATAGGATACTGGTAACATATGGAAGAGAGCAGCTTTGCACCCCACCAGCCACAAACCCTGGTTTTAACTTCTAAACTGACCTAAGACATAGCAGATACAACACAATGACCATCCAATCAGATTCACTGATCAAAAACAACTTATCGAAAAACAAAGACAAACACAGAAATGCACATAAAGGATAATGCACACAAAGGAACTGGACTCCTGAAGAAGTTGCTATTACATAGATAATTCAAGGTATATATATACACCACAAACTAACATTACAATGGATCTTTACATTGTTACGACTCTATGGTCTAAGAAAAATGTAACAGAAAGAAAGTGAAACCAACAAATCAAGTAAAAATCAACAAGCAATTTATTACTAGATAATTAAAATGAAAAATCAAAAAAGTCACTTACAGTAATGTGTTTTGAAATCCTAATAATCCAATAAGAATGATTGTTCTAATCACAAGTCCTAAATATAGAATGTCCAAATTCACGGCTGTGTCCTTGAATGTTATTATGTGCCAATGGTCTCCAAAGTCCTGATGTACTAGTAATCTTGATGTGCTGATGTCAAAATGAAGTATTCCAAAATCTCTGAATAAGTTCAGTTAAATTCCAAAATCATTAATTAAAAATCCAAAATCCAAAAGTTTATGAGCACTGTTATAATCCAATGAATATTTAAAATAATTCCTCTCTTAGAATTTGTAATGAATTTTCACAACTGTAATAGCTCTTTACAAGACTGATGGTAATGTCAAAACTGAATAAATGTCCACCAAACATGGTATATATAAAGATTGGTCACATGGCAGAATGTTCTAGAATGTGTGTCATCTTAATGGAATTTTACTTGTAAACAAAAATTCAACCTTGACCTTCAAATTGAGCAAACATATTGATCAAAACAACCTAATTCAAGGACACTAGTTAAACATGTTTTTCCTGATAACATTAAGATTTAAGCAAATATTAAAGTGAAGAAACATTTATAATTTCCTAAAATATTTATAATATTATATAAACATCATACATAACACCTCCCCTCATAAAGAAAAAGAAAGATTTATATAATAAAGCTTTCTTTTGAATATACATCTAATACTATAATAACCAAAATTACATAAGAACATGTTTTATGATACTGGACTTAATTACATCAAGCAATATTACATTTCTAGGCACGTGAGAGTGCATCTGCAATCACATTGTCTTTTCCCCTGATGTGTTTGATGTCAATGTTATATTCCTGCAATATCAAACTCCATCTCAACAATCTCCGATTTTTATCTTTCATTTTGTTGATGAAAGTAAGGGGATTGTGATCACTGTACACAATAATTGGAGAAAGAGCTGAGGTGACATACACTTCAAAATGCTGTAAAGCCAATATCAAAGCCAAACATTCCTTCTCAATTGTGGAATAATTTTTCTGGTGCTTGTTTAGTTTTTTAGAAAAATAACACACAGGGTGATCCACACCACTTTTGTCTTCCTGAATCAATACTCCACCAACCCCTACATCACTTGCATCAACAGATAATTTAAATGATTGGCTGAAATTTGGTGCAGAAAGAACTGGTGCATTCTTAAGCATGGCCTTTAACTTGTCAAAAGATTCCTGACACTTGTCAGACCAATAAAATTTGGCTTTCTTACTCAATAAACTTGTCAAAGGTTCAGCAATTTTGGAAAAATTGGAACAAAATTTCCGATAATATCCAGCCATACCTAGAAATCGCATCAGTTGCTTTTTACAAATTGGAACTTGAAATTCAGAGATAGCTTTGACCTTAGCTTCTATAGATTTAACTTGACCTTGTCCCACAATATGTCCTAAAAATGTGACACAAGCATGGCAAAATTCACTTTTGCTCAAATTAATTGTCAGATTCGCATCACTGAGTCGATCGAAGAATTTTCGAATGGTTTCCAAATGATCTTCCCAGGTGTTGTTGTAGATAATGACGTCATCGATATAAGCGTCACAATTATCAAGACCAAATGTTATCATGTTCATCAGACGTTGAAACGTTGCAGGCGAATTTTTCATTCCAAACGGCATAACTTTATATTGATAAAGTCCATCTGGAGTTACAAATGCTGAAATTTCTTTTGCCCTTTCCGTCAGTGGAATTTGCCAGAATCCTTTTAAAAGGTCAAACTTGGTGACATATTCCGCATTTCCAATTTTATCAATGCAATCGTCCATTCTTGGGATTGGAAATGAATCAGTTTTGGTGACACTGTTGACTTTTCTATAGTCAGTACACATACGGAATGTATTATCTGGCTTGGGAACAAGAATACATGGTGAATTCCAGTTACTTTTACTTGGTTCTATGAAATCATTCTCCAGTAGATACTGAATTTCTTTCTTCAGATAGTTCTGTTTGAGAGGATTCATCCTATAAGGATGCTGTTTCACAGGCGCAGAATCTACAATGTCAACGTCATGATAAATTTTACTTGTTCGTGTTGGAACATCAGGAAACAAGTGCTCATAGTCATGTAATAGCTGTTTTAGTTCATTTCTTTCCTGTTGTTGTAGATGTGAAAGTTTCTGGTCTAGGTTGTTCAATATTTCTGAATTCCGAAGATTGGTTATACCAGAGTCACTATAGTCTGATTGTACTCCATCGTTGATATCTTCACTGTGTGGGACAGGTACAACTAAATTAACTGAATAATTAGCTGAGCTATCTCTGTCAAAATATTCCTTTAACATATTTATATGACAAAGTTGTTTCTGTTTCCGTCTCCCAGGAGTGTTAATGATATAATTTAAGTCATTTACTTTCTTTTCAACGGTATAAGGACCATAAAATTTAGCCTGAAGAGGATTCTGAGGTATGGGAAAGAGAGCCAGAACTTTGTCACCAGGTTTAAAACTCCTTTCCTTTGAATTTCTGTCATACCTTAATTTCATTTTTGACTGGGTAGTGTGAAGATTAGTTCTTGCTACTTCACAGGCCTTTGACAACTTGTATTTGAAATCAGAAACATAATCAAGAAGATTAATCTTTGAATCTTCATTTGAAAGAAGTTTCTCTTTCAATAATTTCAATGGTCCACGGACAGTATGACCAAAAACTAGTTCAAAGGGACTAAAACCCAACGACTCTTGAACTGATTCCCTAACAGCAAACAACAACAAATGAACACCCTCATCCCAATCCTTTTCTGTATCAAAGCAATATGATCGAATCATATTCTTCAAAGTTTGATGAAATCTTTCCAAAGCACCTTGACTTTCAGGGTGATAGGCAGAAGATTTAAACTGTTGGATGCCTAATTCATGCATAACTTGTTGGAAAATTCCAGACATAAAATTTGACCCTTGATCTGACTGGACAGATTTGGGAAGGCCAACAAGTGTAAAAAACTTCACCAAAGCTTTCACAATAGTTTTAATTTTTATATTTCTCAGAGGAATTGCCTCTGGAAATCTTGTAGATGCACACATGATGGTCAACAAGTATTGGTTGCCTGACTTGGTTTTAGGTAAAGGACCAACACAGTCTACCATTATTCTACTAAATGGTTCATCAAATGCAGGAATAAGTTGCAGATGAGCCTTAGGCATCTTCTGATTGGGTTTTCCTACCATTTGACAAGTGTGACAAGATCTGCAGTATTTAGAAACATCACTTTTGAGTTTCGGCCAATAAAAATGATTCAAGATCTTGTGATAAGTCTTACGAACTCCTAAATGACCAGCCAAAGGAGTTTCATGGGCTAAATTAAGAATTTCCTGTCGATATGACTTAGGAACAACAATTTGATAGCTCACTGACCACTCGTCACCAGCGGGTACATCAAGTGGTCTCCATTCCCTCATAAGGACCCCATTTTTCACAAAGTAACACACTGGAACTTGTGTGGCTTCAGTTTCACTAATAGCCCTCTGAAACAAACAAGATATCTCGGGATCTTGCTCCTGTTCAACGACAAGGGATTGTCGTTTGTCATCCTGATTAGAACAAAGAGAATGAGTTGCCAAAAGAGGATCACTGTGATCAATACCATTTGATTGATCAATACCTGAGGAAAAAGTGACCTCATCAAAAGACTGACCAATACATGTGTCAGCTAAAGGAATAATATCCTGATCAACATCACTCTCAAGAGCTCTTTTTGCCATAGCTCTAGTAACTGCACAAGCAGGGTACAAATCAGGGATTTCAGTTTCGACAGGATCAACTTTCTGATCCAAACAAGGCTTGTCAGTTACAAGTGGATTAACCACAACCTTATCTCCAGCTAGGTCATTGCCTAGTAATAAATGAACACCCTCTATGGGTAAAGAAGTCACTGCCCCAACAGTCACAGGTCCAGAAACTAAGTCTGATGCCAAATTTACACAATGAAGAGGAACATTTACAAAGCCGCACTCTACTCCCTGAACAAGAACACTTTCACTTGAAGAAGACTCCTCAGACAAAGGCAAAGTACCTGATAATAAAAGACTCTGAGAAGCTCCAGTGTCCCTTAATATTTTAATTGGGATAGGTTTGGCAGAATCACCAATAAGTGATATAGAACCTTCTGACATGAATGGTTCATAAGCCTCCAAAATAGAATCAGACTGGGGTTTGTTTGACCCAACAAATGTACTGTTTTCAATACAAGACCGTGACCTTGACCTCGTAGAAATAAGAGCATTTGGAAAAGCTCTGTCTTTTCTCTGTTGCTTATTTTTCAACTTGAGGCAATCAGAAATAACGTGCCCTTTCTTTTTACAATAAGTGCACGTAGGAAGAGATAAGGATTTCTGATCAGTCTTATCAGATGTTTGATTCCTAACAGTTGTGCTGTTGTGAAATTTGGAAGTACTCGAATGAGATTGAAATGGTTTTTTACCAGAAAACTGCTGAGAGGATGACTTATTGCCAAATGAAATTTTGTGAGTCAAGGAATAATCATCAGCCATACGAGCAGCATTTTCCAAAGTTTCCACATTCTGCTCGTCAAGATAGGTTTTAACATCACTATGGATACACCTCTTGAACTCTTCAATTAATATGAGCTGTCTGAGGTTATCATAACCTTGATCAACTTTCTTGGCTGAGCACCACCTATCAAATAGTTGTTCTTTATCCCTTGCAAATTCGACATGAGTTTGTCCAGTTTCTTTTCTACAATTCCTAAACCTTTGTCGATATGCCTCTGGTACCAACTCATAAGCTTTCAAGATGTACTCCTTAACCACATCATAATCGATGCTTTGTTGTACTGACAGTGAAATGTAGACTTCACGAGCTTTGCCAATAAGTACACTTTGTAATAACAAAGTCCAATGCTCTCTGGGCCATTTCAAGTTTTCAGCTATTTTCTCGAAATGAAGAAAGTATTTATCTACTTCTTTTTCCTGAAAAGGGGGTACTAACCTAATATATCTAGTAACATCAAAACCTGAACTTGTTTTTAAAGGAGTGGAGTGTGCTCTGTTTGCCAGTTCTAATTCTCTTAACTTAAATTGCATTTCCCTTTCTTCTCTTTGCATTTGTATCTGCCTCTCTTCTTTCTCTCTCTCTCTCTCCATCTGTATCCGCATTTGTCTCTCTTCTTTCTCTCTCTCCATCTGTATCTGCATTTGTCTCTCTTCTTTCTCTCTCTCCAACTGCCTCTCTTCTTTTTCTCTCTCCATCTGCCTCTCTTCTTTCTGCATTTGGATCTGCCTCTCTTCTTTCTGCATTTGGATCTGCCTCTCTTCTTTCTCTCTCTCCATCTGTATCTGCCTCTCTTCTTTCTCTCTCTCTCTCTCTGAATCTGAAGCTTTGCCAACTCTAAATCCATCTGGTTCTTTAACTCTAATTCCCTTAATTTCCTGTCAGAACCAGATACAGGCTTTCTCTTCAAACTTATAGCACTATTTTCAAAAATTCCCTTACCTACTAAATACTGAATCAAAATAATCTTTATCTCCTGTTTTGTCAATGATACTTTTGCCTCAGATATACTGTATTTTCTGGCAAGCTCGAGCAACTCATCCTTTCTCATGCACTCTAACCCCTCCTGGGTAGGTTTTGAAATGAAATTCTGAACATTAGATGCCATTGTAAATGCTTGTTGGTTTCACACACAAAAATTTCTCTATTAAAAATCTTTGCCAAAGACAACAAAAAATTCTCCGAGACAAAATCAATATGAATTTCAAAGATAAATTTAATATCTCTAATATGCTTTAAAGAAATTCAATCCCGGAACGACGAGCCCCCAATTTCTGTTACGACTCTATGGTCTAAGAAAAATGTAACAGAAAGAAAGTGAAACCAACAAATCAAGTAAAAATCAACAAGCAATTTATTACTAGATAATTAAAATGAAAAATCAAAAAAGTCACTTACAGTAATGTGTTTTGAAATCCTAATAATCCAATAAGAATGATTGTTCTAATCACAAGTCCTAAATATAGAATGTCCAAATTCACGGCTGTGTCCTTGAATGTTATTATGTGCCAATGGTCTCCAAAGTCCTGATGTACTAGTAATCTTGATGTGCTGATGTCAAAATGAAGTATTCCAAAATCTCTGAATAAGTTCAGTTAAATTCCAAAATCATTAATTAAAAATCCAAAATCCAAAAGTTTATGAGCACTGTTATAATCCAATGAATATTTAAAATAATTCCTCTCTTAGAATTTGTAATGAATTTTCACAACTGTAATAGCTCTTTACAAGACTGATGGTAATGTCAAAACTGAATAAATGTCCACCAAACATGGTATATATAAAGATTGGTCACATGGCAGAATGTTCTAGAATGTGTGTCATCTTAATGGAATTTTACTTGTAAACAAAAATTCAACCTTGACCTTCAAATTGAGCAAACATATTGATCAAAACAACCTAATTCAAGGACACTAGTTAAACATGTTTTTCCTGATAACATTAAGATTTAAGCAAATATTAAAGTGAAGAAACATTTATAATTTCCTAAAATATTTATAATATTATATAAACATCATACATAACACCTCCCCTCATAAAGAAAAAGAAAGATTTATATAATAAAGCTTTCTTTTGAATATACATCTAATACTATAATAACCAAAATTACATAAGAACATGTTTTATGATACTGGACTTAATTACATCAAGCAATATTACATTTCTAGGCACGTGAGAGTGCATCTGCAATCACATTGTCTTTTCCCCTGATGTGTTTGATGTCAATGTTATATTCCTGCAATATCAAACTCCATCTCAACAATCTCCGATTTTTATCTTTCATTTTGTTGATGAAAGTAAGGGGATTGTGATCACTGTACACAATAATTGGAGAAAGAGCTGAGGTGACATACACTTCAAAATGCTGTAAAGCCAATATCAAAGCCAAACATTCCTTCTCAATTGTGGAATAATTTTTCTGGTGCTTGTTTAGTTTTTTAGAAAAATAACACACAGGGTGATCCACACCACTTTTGTCTTCCTGAATCAATACTCCACCAACCCCTACATCACTTGCATCAACAGATAATTTAAATGATTGGCTGAAATTTGGTGCAGAAAGAACTGGTGCATTCTTAAGCATGGCCTTTAACTTGTCAAAAGATTCCTGACACTTGTCAGACCAATAAAATTTGGCTTTCTTACTCAATAAACTTGTCAAAGGTTCAGCAATTTTGGAAAAATTGGAACAAAATTTCCGATAATATCCAGCCATACCTAGAAATCGCATCAGTTGCTTTTTACAAATTGGAACTTGAAATTCAGAGATAGCTTTGACCTTAGCTTCTATAGATTTAACTTGACCTTGTCCCACAATATGTCCTAAAAATGTGACACAAGCATGGCAAAATTCACTTTTGCTCAAATTAATTGTCAGATTCGCATCACTGAGTCGATCGAAGAATTTTCGAATGGTTTCCAAATGATCTTCCCAGGTGTTGTTGTAGATAATGACGTCATCGATATAAGCGTCACAATTATCAAGACCAAATGTTATCATGTTCATCAGACGTTGAAACGTTGCAGGCGAATTTTTCATTCCAAACGGCATAACTTTATATTGATAAAGTCCATCTGGAGTTACAAATGCTGAAATTTCTTTTGCCCTTTCCGTCAGTGGAATTTGCCAGAATCCTTTTAAAAGGTCAAACTTGGTGACATATTCCGCATTTCCAATTTTATCAATGCAATCGTCCATTCTTGGGATTGGAAATGAATCAGTTTTGGTGACACTGTTGACTTTTCTATAGTCAGTACACATACGGAATGTATTATCTGGCTTGGGAACAAGAATACATGGTGAATTCCAGTTACTTTTACTTGGTTCTATGAAATCATTCTCCAGTAGATACTGAATTTCTTTCTTCAGATAGTTCTGTTTGAGAGGATTCATCCTATAAGGATGCTGTTTCACAGGCGCAGAATCTACAATGTCAACGTCATGATAAATTTTACTTGTTCGTGTTGGAACATCAGGAAACAAGTGCTCATAGTCATGTAATAGCTGTTTTAGTTCATTTCTTTCCTGTTGTTGTAGATGTGAAAGTTTCTGGTCTAGGTTGTTCAATATTTCTGAATTCCGAAGATTGGTTATACCAGAGTCACTATAGTCTGATTGTACTCCATCGTTGATATCTTCACTGTGTGGGACAGGTACAACTAAATTAACTGAATAATTAGCTGAGCTATCTCTGTCAAAATATTCCTTTAACATATTTATATGACAAAGTTGTTTCTGTTTCCGTCTCCCAGGAGTGTTAATGATATAATTTAAGTCATTTACTTTCTTTTCAACGGTATAAGGACCATAAAATTTAGCCTGAAGAGGATTCTGAGGTATGGGAATGAGAGCCAGAACTTTGTCACCAGGTTTAAAACTCCTTTCCTTTGAATTTCTGTCATACCTTAATTTCATTTTTGACTGGGTAGTGTGAAGATTAGTTCTTGCTACTTCACAGGCCTTTGACAACTTGTATTTGAAATCAGAAACATAATCAAGAAGATTAATCTTTGAATCTTCATTTGAAAGAAGTTTCTCTTTCAATAATTTCAATGGTCCACGGACAGTATGACCAAAAACTAGTTCAAAGGGACTAAAACCCAACGACTCTTGAACTGATTCCCTAACAGCAAACAACAACAAATGAACACCCTCATCCCAATCCTTTTCTGTATCAAAGCAATATGATCGAATCATATTCTTCAAAGTTTGATGAAATCTTTCCAAAGCACCTTGACTTTCAGGGTGATAGGCAGAAGATTTAAACTGTTGGATGCCTAATTCATGCATAACTTGTTGGAAAATTCCAGACATAAAATTTGACCCTTGATCTGACTGGACAGATTTGGGAAGGCCAACAAGTGTAAAAAACTTCACCAAAGCTTTCACAATAGTTTTAATTTTTATATTTCTCAGAGGAATTGCCTCTGGAAATCTTGTAGATGCACACATGATGGTCAACAAGTATTGGTTGCCTGACTTGGTTTTAGGTAAAGGACCAACACAGTCTACCATTATTCTACTAAATGGTTCATCAAATGCAGGAATAAGTTGCAGATGAGCCTTAGGCATCTTCTGATTGGGTTTTCCTACCATTTGACAAGTGTGACAAGATCTGCAGTATTTAGAAACATCACTTTTGAGTTTCGGCCAATAAAAATGATTCAAGATCTTGTGATAAGTCTTACGAACTCCTAAATGACCAGCCAAAGGAGTTTCATGGGCTAAATTAAGAATTTCCTGTCGATATGACTTAGGAACAACAATTTGATAGCTCACTGACCACTCGTCACCAGCGGGTACATCAAGTGGTCTCCATTCCCTCATAAGGACCCCATTTTTCACAAAGTAACACACTGGAACTTGTGTGGCTTCAGTTTCACTAATAGCCCTCTGAAACAAACAAGATATCTCGGGATCTTGCTCCTGTTCAACGACAAGGGATTGTCGTTTGTCATCCTGATTAGAACAAAGAGAATGAGTTGCCAAAAGAGGATCACTGTGATCAATACCATTTGATTGATCAATACCTGAGGAAAAAGTGACCTCATCAAAAGACTGACCAATACATGTGTCAGCTAAAGGAATAATATCCTGATCAACATCACTCTCAAGAGCTCTTTTTGCCATAGCTCTAGTAACTGCACAAGCAGGGTACAAATCAGGGATTTCAGTTTCGACAGGATCAACTTTCTGATCCAAACAAGGCTTGTCAGTTACAAGTGGATTAACCACAACCTTATCTCCAGCTAGGTCATTGCCTAGTAATAAATGAACACCCTCTATGGGTAAAGAAGTCACTGCCCCAACAGTCACAGGTCCAGAAACTAAGTCTGATGCCAAATTTACACAATGAAGAGGAACATTTACAAAGCCGCACTCTACTCCCTGAACAAGAACACTTTCACTTGAAGAAGACTCCTCAGACAAAGGCAAAGTACCTGATAATAAAAGACTCTGAGAAGCTCCAGTGTCCCTTAATATTTTAATTGGGATAGGTTTGGCAGAATCACCAATAAGTGATATAGAACCTTCTGACATGAATGGTTCATAAGCCTCCAAAATAGAATCAGACTGGGGTTTGTTTGACCCAACAAATGTACTGTTTTCAATACAAGACCGTGACCTTGACCTCGTAGAAATAAGAGCATTTGGAAAAGCTCTGTCTTTTCTCTGTTGCTTATTTTTCAACTTGAGGCAATCAGAAATAACGTGCCCTTTCTTTTTACAATAAGTGCACGTAGGAAGAGATAAGGATTTCTGATCAGTCTTATCAGATGTTTGATTCCTAACAGTTGTGCTGTTGTGAAATTTGGAAGTACTCGAATGAGATTGAAATGGTTTTTTACCAGAAAACTGCTGAGAGGATGACTTATTGCCAAATGAAATTTTGTGAGTCAAGGAATAATCATCAGCCATACGAGCAGCATTTTCCAAAGTTTCCACATTCTGCTCGTCAAGATAGGTTTTAACATCACTATGGATACACCTCTTGAACTCTTCAATTAATATGAGCTGTCTGAGGTTATCATAACCTTGATCAACTTTCTTGGCTGAGCACCACCTATCAAATAGTTGTTCTTTATCCCTTGCAAATTCGACATGAGTTTGTCCAGTTTCTTTTCTACAATTCCTAAACCTTTGTCGATATGCCTCTGGTACCAACTCATAAGCTTTCAAGATGTACTCCTTAACCACATCATAATCGATGCTTTGTTGTACTGACAGTGAAATGTAGACTTCACGAGCTTTGCCAATAAGTACACTTTGTAATAACAAAGTCCAATGCTCTCTGGGCCATTTCAAGTTTTCAGCTATTTTCTCGAAATGAAGAAAGTATTTATCTACTTCTTTTTCCTGAAAAGGGGGTTACTAACCTAATATATCTAGTAACATCAAAACCTGAACTTGTTTTTAAAGGAGTGGAGTGTGCTCTGTTTGCCAGTTCTAATTCTCTTAACTTAAATTGCATTTCCCTTTCTTCTCTTTGCATTTGTATCTGCCTCTCTTCTTTCTCTCTCTCTCTCTCCATCTGTATCCGCATTTGTCTCTCTTCTTTCTCTCTCTCCATCTGTATCTGCATTTGTCTCTCTTCTTTCTCTCTCTCCAACTGCCTCTCTTCTTTTTCTCTCTCCATCTGCCTCTCTTCTTTCTGCATTTGGATCTGCCTCTCTTCTTTCTGCATTTGGATCTGCCTCTCTTCTTTCTCTCTCTCCATCTGTATCTGCCTCTCTTCTTTCTCTCTCTCTCTCTCTCTGAATCTGAAGCTTTGCCAACTCTAAATCCATCTGGTTCTTTAACTCTAATTCCCTTAATTTCCTGTCAGAACCAGATACAGGCTTTCTCTTCAAACTTATAGCACTATTTTCAAAAATTCCCTTACCTACTAAATACTGAATCAAAATAATCTTTATCTCCTGTTTTGTCAATGATACTTTTGCCTCAGATATACTGTATTTTCTGGCAAGCTCGAGCAACTCATCCTTTCTCATGCACTCTAACCCCTCCTGGGTAGGTTTTGAAATGAAATTCTGAACATTAGATGCCATTGTAAATGCTTGTTGGTTTCACACACAAAAATTTCTCTATTAAAAATCTTTGCCAAAGACAACAAAAAATTCTCCGAGACAAAATCAATATGAATTTCAAAGATAAATTTAATATCTCTAATATGCTTTAAAGAAATTCAATCCCGGAACGACGAGCCCCCAATTTCTGTTACGACTCTATGGTCTAAGAAAAATGTAACAGAAAGAAAGTGAAACCAACAAATCAAGTAAAAATCAACAAGCAATTTATTACTAGATAATTAAAATGAAAAATCAAAAAAGTCACTTACAGTAATGTGTTTTGAAATCCTAATAATCCAATAAGAATGATTGTTCTAATCACAAGTCCTAAATATAGAATGTCCAAATTCACGGCTGTGTCCTTGAATGTTATTATGTGCCAATGGTCTCCAAAGTCCTGATGTACTAGTAATCTTGATGTGCTGATGTCAAAATGAAGTATTCCAAAATCTCTGAATAAGTTCAGTTAAATTCCAAAATCATTAATTAAAAATCCAAAATCCAAAAGTTTATGAGCACTGTTATAATCCAATGAATATTTAAAATAATTCCTCTCTTAGAATTTGTAATGAATTTTCACAACTGTAATAGCTCTTTACAAGACTGATGGTAATGTCAAAACTGAATAAATGTCCACCAAACATGGTATATATAAAGATTGGTCACATGGCAGAATGTTCTAGAATGTGTGTCATCTTAATGGAATTTTACTTGTAAACAAAAATTCAACCTTGACCTTCAAATTGAGCAAACATATTGATCAAAACAACCTAATTCAAGGACACTAGTTAAACATGTTTTTCCTGATAACATTAAGATTTAAGCAAATATTAAAGTGAAGAAACATTTATAATTTCCTAAAATATTTATAATATTATATAAACATCATACATAACACCTCCCCTCATAAAGAAAAAGAAAGATTTATATAATAAAGCTTTCTTTTGAATATACATCTAATACTATAATAACCAAAATTACATAAGAACATGTTTTATGATACTGGACTTAATTACATCAAGCAATATTACATTTCTAGGCACGTGAGAGTGCATCTGCAATCACATTGTCTTTTCCCCTGATGTGTTTGATGTCAATGTTATATTCCTGCAATATCAAACTCCATCTCAACAATCTCCGATTTTTATCTTTCATTTTGTTGATGAAAGTAAGGGGATTGTGATCACTGTACACAATAATTGGAGAAAGAGCTGAGGTGACATACACTTCAAAATGCTGTAAAGCCAATATCAAAGCCAAACATTCCTTCTCAATTGTGGAATAATTTTTCTGGTGCTTGTTTAGTTTTTTAGAAAAATAACACACAGGGTGATCCACACCACTTTTGTCTTCCTGAATCAATACTCCACCAACCCCTACATCACTTGCATCAACAGATAATTTAAATGATTGGCTGAAATTTGGTGCAGAAAGAACTGGTGCATTCTTAAGCATGGCCTTTAACTTGTCAAAAGATTCCTGACACTTGTCAGACCAATAAAATTTGGCTTTCTTACTCAATAAACTTGTCAAAGGTTCAGCAATTTTGGAAAAATTGGAACAAAATTTCCGATAATATCCAGCCATACCTAGAAATCGCATCAGTTGCTTTTTACAAATTGGAACTTGAAATTCAGAGATAGCTTTGACCTTAGCTTCTATAGATTTAACTTGACCTTGTCCCACAATATGTCCTAAAAATGTGACACAAGCATGGCAAAATTCACTTTTGCTCAAATTAATTGTCAGATTCGCATCACTGAGTCGATCGAAGAATTTTCGAATGGTTTCCAAATGATCTTCCCAGGTGTTGTTGTAGATAATGACGTCATCGATATAAGCGTCACAATTATCAAGACCAAATGTTATCATGTTCATCAGACGTTGAAACGTTGCAGGCGAATTTTTCATTCCAAACGGCATAACTTTATATTGATAAAGTCCATCTGGAGTTACAAATGCTGAAATTTCTTTTGCCCTTTCCGTCAGTGGAATTTGCCAGAATCCTTTTAAAAGGTCAAACTTGGTGACATATTCCGCATTTCCAATTTTATCAATGCAATCGTCCATTCTTGGGATTGGAAATGAATCAGTTTTGGTGACACTGTTGACTTTTCTATAGTCAGTACACATACGGAATGTATTATCTGGCTTGGGAACAAGAATACATGGTGAATTCCAGTTACTTTTACTTGGTTCTATGAAATCATTCTCCAGTAGATACTGAATTTCTTTCTTCAGATAGTTCTGTTTGAGAGGATTCATCCTATAAGGATGCTGTTTCACAGGCGCAGAATCTACAATGTCAACGTCATGATAAATTTTACTTGTTCGTGTTGGAACATCAGGAAACAAGTGCTCATAGTCATGTAATAGCTGTTTTAGTTCATTTCTTTCCTGTTGTTGTAGATGTGAAAGTTTCTGGTCTAGGTTGTTCAATATTTCTCAATTCCGAAGATTGGTTATACCAGAGTCACTATAGTCTGATTGTACTCCATCGTTGATATCTTCACTGTGTGGGACAGGTACAACTAAATTAACTGAATAATTAGCTGAGCTATCTCTGTCAAAATATTCCTTTAACATATTTATATGACAAAGTTGTTTCTGTTTCCGTCTCCCAGGAGTGTTAATGATATAATTTAAGTCATTTACTTTCTTTTCAACGGTATAAGGACCATAAAATTTAGCCTGAAGAGGATTCTGAGGTATGGGAATGAGAGCCAGAACTTTGTCACCAGGTTTAAAACTCCTTTCCTTTGAATTTCTGTCATACCTTAATTTCATTTTTGACTGGGTAGTGTGAAGATTAGTTCTTGCTACTTCACAGGCCTTTGACAACTTGTATTTGAAATCAGAAACATAATCAAGAAGATTAATCTTTGAATCTTCATTTGAAAGAAGTTTCTCTTTCAATAATTTCAATGGTCCACGGACAGTATGACCAAAAACTAGTTCAAAGGGACTAAAACCCAACGACTCTTGAACTGATTCCCTAACAGCAAACAACAACAAATGAACACCCTCATCCCAATCCTTTTCTGTATCAAAGCAATATGATCGAATCATATTCTTCAAAGTTTGATGAAATCTTTCCAAAGCACCTTGACTTTCAGGGTGATAGGCAGAAGATTTAAACTGTTGGATGCCTAATTCATGCATAACTTGTTGGAAAATTCCAGACATAAAATTTGACCCTTGATCTGACTGGACAGATTTGGGAAGGCCAACAAGTGTAAAAAACTTCACCAAAGCTTTCACAATAGTTTTAATTTTTATATTTCTCAGAGGAATTGCCTCTGGAAATCTTGTAGATGCACACATGATGGTCAACAAGTATTGGTTGCCTGACTTGGTTTTAGGTAAAGGACCAACACAGTCTACCATTATTCTACTAAATGGTTCATCAAATGCAGGAATAAGTTGCAGATGAGCCTTAGGCATCTTCTGATTGGGTTTTCCTACCATTTGACAAGTGTGACAAGATCTGCAGTATTTAGAAACATCACTTTTGAGTTTCGGCCAATAAAAATGATTCAAGATCTTGTGATAAGTCTTACGAACTCCTAAATGACCAGCCAAAGGAGTTTCATGGGCTAAATTAAGAATTTCCTGTCGATATGACTTAGGAACAACAATTTGATAGCTCACTGACCACTCGTCACCAGCGGGTACATCAAGTGGTCTCCATTCCCTCATAAGGACCCCATTTTTCACAAAGTAACACACTGGAACTTGTGTGGCTTCAGTTTCACTAATAGCCCTCTGAAACAAACAAGATATCTCGGGATCTTGCTCCTGTTCAACGACAAGGGATTGTCGTTTGTCATCCTGATTAGAACAAAGAGAATGAGTTGCCAAAAGAGGATCACTGTGATCAATACCATTTGATTGATCAATACCTGAGGAAAAAGTGACCTCATCAAAAGACTGACCAATACATGTGTCAGCTAAAGGAATAATATCCTGATCAACATCACTCTCAAGAGCTCTTTTTGCCATAGCTCTAGTAACTGCACAAGCAGGGTACAAATCAGGGATTTCAGTTTCGACAGGATCAACTTTCTGATCCAAACAAGGCTTGTCAGTTACAAGTGGATTAACCACAACCTTATCTCCAGCTAGGTCATTGCCTAGTAATAAATGAACACCCTCTATGGGTAAAGAAGTCACTGCCCCAACAGTCACAGGTCCAGAAACTAAGTCTGATGCCAAATTTACACAATGAAGAGGAACATTTACAAAGCCGCACTCTACTCCCTGAACAAGAACACTTTCACTTGAAGAAGACTCCTCAGACAAAGGCAAAGTACCTGATAATAAAAGACTCTGAGAAGCTCCAGTGTCCCTTAATATTTTAATTGGGATAGGTTTGGCAGAATCACCAATAAGTGATATAGAACCTTCTGACATGAATGGTTCATAAGCCTCCAAAATAGAATCAGACTGGGGTTTGTTTGACCCAACAAATGTACTGTTTTCAATACAAGACCGTGACCTTGACCTCGTAGAAATAAGAGCATTTGGAAAAGCTCTGTCTTTTCTCTGTTGCTTATTTTTCAACTTGAGGCAATCAGAAATAACGTGCCCTTTCTTTTTACAATAAGTGCACGTAGGAAGAGATAAGGATTTCTGATCAGTCTTATCAGATGTTTGATTCCTAACAGTTGTGCTGTTGTGAAATTTGGAAGTACTCGAATGAGATTGAAATGGTTTTTTACCAGAAAACTGCTGAGAGGATGACTTATTGCCAAATGAAATTTTGTGAGTCAAGGAATAATCATCAGCCATACGAGCAGCATTTTCCAAAGTTTCCACATTCTGCTCGTCAAGATAGGTTTTAACATCACTATGGATACACCTCTTGAACTCTTCAATTAATATGAGCTGTCTGAGGTTATCATAACCTTGATCAACTTTCTTGGCTGAGCACCACCTATCAAATAGTTGTTCTTTATCCCTTGCAAATTCGACATGAGTTTGTCCAGTTTCTTTTCTACAATTCCTAAACCTTTGTCGATATGCCTCTGGTACCAACTCATAAGCTTTCAAGATGTACTCCTTAACCACATCATAATCGATGCTTTGTTGTACTGACAGTGAAATGTAGACTTCACGAGCTTTGCCAATAAGTACACTTTGTAATAACAAAGTCCAATGCTCTCTGGGCCATTTCAAGTTTTCAGCTATTTTCTCGAAATGAAGAAAGTATTTATCTACTTCTTTTTCCTGAAAAGGGGGGTACTAACCTAATATATCTAGTAACATCAAAACCTGAACTTGTTTTTAAAGGAGTGGAGTGTGCTCTGTTTGCCAGTTCTAATTCTCTTAACTTAAATTGCATTTCCCTTTCTTCTCTTTGCATTTGTATCTGCCTCTCTTCTTTCTCTCTCTCTCTCTCCATCTGTATCCGCATTTGTCTCTCTTCTTTCTCTCTCTCCATCTGTATCTGCATTTGTCTCTCTTCTTTCTCTCTCTCCAACTGCCTCTCTTCTTTTTCTCTCTCCATCTGCCTCTCTTCTTTCTGCATTTGGATCTGCCTCTCTTCTTTCTGCATTTGGATCTGCCTCTCTTCTTTCTCTCTCTCCATCTGTATCTGCCTCTCTTCTTTCTCTCTCTCTCTCTCTCTGAATCTGAAGCTTTGCCAACTCTAAATCCATCTGGTTCTTTAACTCTAATTCCCTTAATTTCCTGTCAGAACCAGATACAGGCTTTCTCTTCAAACTTATAGCACTATTTTCAAAAATTCCCTTACCTACTAAATACTGAATCAAAATAATCTTTATCTCCTGTTTTGTCAATGATACTTTTGCCTCAGATATACTGTATTTTCTGGCAAGCTCGAGCAACTCATCCTTTCTCATGCACTCTAACCCCTCCTGGGTAGGTTTTGAAATGAAATTCTGAACATTAGATGCCATTGTAAATGCTTGTTGGTTTCACACACAAAAATTTCTCTATTAAAAATCTTTGCCAAAGACAACAAAAAATTCTCCGAGACAAAATCAATATGAATTTCAAAGATAAATTTAATATCTCTAATATGCTTTAAAGAAATTCAATCCCGGAACGACGAGCCCCCAATTTCTGTTACGACTCTATGGTCTAAGAAAAATGTAACAGAAAGAAAGTGAAACCAACAAATCAAGTAAAAATCAACAAGCAATTTATTACTAGATAATTAAAATGAAAAATCAAAAAAGTCACTTACAGTAATGTGTTTTGAAATCCTAATAATCCAATAAGAATGATTGTTCTAATCACAAGTCCTAAATATAGAATGTCCAAATTCACGGCTGTGTCCTTGAATGTTATTATGTGCCAATGGTCTCCAAAGTCCTGATGTACTAGTAATCTTGATGTGCTGATGTCAAAATGAAGTATTCCAAAATCTCTGAATAAGTTCAGTTAAATTCCAAAATCATTAATTAAAAATCCAAAATCCAAAAGTTTATGAGCACTGTTATAATCCAATGAATATTTAAAATAATTCCTCTCTTAGAATTTGTAATGAATTTTCACAACTGTAATAGCTCTTTACAAGACTGATGGTAATGTCAAAACTGAATAAATGTCCACCAAACATGGTATATATAAAGATTGGTCACATGGCAGAATGTTCTAGAATGTGTGTCATCTTAATGGAATTTTACTTGTAAACAAAAATTCAACCTTGACCTTCAAATTGAGCAAACATATTGATCAAAACAACCTAATTCAAGGACACTAGTTAAACATGTTTTTCCTGATAACATTAAGATTTAAGCAAATATTAAAGTGAAGAAACATTTATAATTTCCTAAAATATTTATAATATTATATAAACATCATACATAACACCTCCCCTCATAAAGAAAAAGAAAGATTTATATAATAAAGCTTTCTTTTGAATATACATCTAATACTATAATAACCAAAATTACATAAGAACATGTTTTATGATACTGGACTTAATTACATCAAGCAATATTACATTTCTAGGCACGTGAGAGTGCATCTGCAATCACATTGTCTTTTCCCCTGATGTGTTTGATGTCAATGTTATATTCCTGCAATATCAAACTCCATCTCAACAATCTCCGATTTTTATCTTTCATTTTGTTGATGAAAGTAAGGGGATTGTGATCACTGTACACAATAATTGGAGAAAGAGCTGAGGTGACATACACTTCAAAATGCTGTAAAGCCAATATCAAAGCCAAACATTCCTTCTCAATTGTGGAATAATTTTTCTGGTGCTTGTTTAGTTTTTTAGAAAAATAACACACAGGGTGATCCACACCACTTTTGTCTTCCTGAATCAATACTCCACCAACCCCTACATCACTTGCATCAACAGATAATTTAAATGATTGGCTGAAATTTGGTGCAGAAAGAACTGGTGCATTCTTAAGCATGGCCTTTAACTTGTCAAAAGATTCCTGACACTTGTCAGACCAATAAAATTTGGCTTTCTTACTCAATAAACTTGTCAAAGGTTCAGCAATTTTGGAAAAATTGGAACAAAATTTCCGATAATATCCAGCCATACCTAGAAATCGCATCAGTTGCTTTTTACAAATTGGAACTTGAAATTCAGAGATAGCTTTGACCTTAGCTTCTATAGATTTAACTTGACCTTGTCCCACAATATGTCCTAAAAATGTGACACAAGCATGGCAAAATTCACTTTTGCTCAAATTAATTGTCAGATTCGCATCACTGAGTCGATCGAAGAATTTTCGAATGGTTTCCAAATGATCTTCCCAGGTGTTGTTGTAGATAATGACGTCATCGATATAAGCGTCACAATTATCAAGACCAAATGTTATCATGTTCATCAGACGTTGAAACGTTGCAGGCGAATTTTTCATTCCAAACGGCATAACTTTATATTGATAAAGTCCATCTGGAGTTACAAATGCTGAAATTTCTTTTGCCCTTTCCGTCAGTGGAATTTGCCAGAATCCTTTTAAAAGGTCAAACTTGGTGACATATTCCGCATTTCCAATTTTATCAATGCAATCGTCCATTCTTGGGATTGGAAATGAATCAGTTTTGGTGACACTGTTGACTTTTCTATAGTCAGTACACATACGGAATGTATTATCTGGCTTGGGAACAAGAATACATGGTGAATTCCAGTTACTTTTACTTGGTTCTATGAAATCATTCTCCAGTAGATACTGAATTTCTTTCTTCAGATAGTTCTGTTTGAGAGGATTCATCCTATAAGGATGCTGTTTCACAGGCGCAGAATCTACAATGTCAACGTCATGATAAATTTTACTTGTTCGTGTTGGAACATCAGGAAACAAGTGCTCATAGTCATGTAATAGCTGTTTTAGTTCATTTCTTTCCTGTTGTTGTAGATGTGAAAGTTTCTGGTCTAGGTTGTTCAATATTTCTCAATTCCGAAGATTGGTTATACCAGAGTCACTATAGTCTGATTGTACTCCATCGTTGATATCTTCACTGTGTGGGACAGGTACAACTAAATTAACTGAATAATTAGCTGAGCTATCTCTGTCAAAATATTCCTTTAACATATTTATATGACAAAGTTGTTTCTGTTTCCGTCTCCCAGGAGTGTTAATGATATAATTTAAGTCATTTACTTTCTTTTCAACGGTATAAGGACCATAAAATTTAGCCTGAAGAGGATTCTGAGGTATGGGAATGAGAGCCAGAACTTTGTCACCAGGTTTAAAACTCCTTTCCTTTGAATTTCTGTCATACCTTAATTTCATTTTTGACTGGGTAGTGTGAAGATTAGTTCTTGCTACTTCACAGGCCTTTGACAACTTGTATTTGAAATCAGAAACATAATCAAGAAGATTAATCTTTGAATCTTCATTTGAAAGAAGTTTCTCTTTCAATAATTTCAATGGTCCACGGACAGTATGACCAAAAACTAGTTCAAAGGGACTAAAACCCAACGACTCTTGAACTGATTCCCTAACAGCAAACAACAACAAATGAACACCCTCATCCCAATCCTTTTCTGTATCAAAGCAATATGATCGAATCATATTCTTCAAAGTTTGATGAAATCTTTCCAAAGCACCTTGACTTTCAGGGTGATAGGCAGAAGATTTAAACTGTTGGATGCCTAATTCATGCATAACTTGTTGGAAAATTCCAGACATAAAATTTGACCCTTGATCTGACTGGACAGATTTGGGAAGGCCAACAAGTGTAAAAAACTTCACCAAAGCTTTCACAATAGTTTTAATTTTTATATTTCTCAGAGGAATTGCCTCTGGAAATCTTGTAGATGCACACATGATGGTCAACAAGTATTGGTTGCCTGACTTGGTTTTAGGTAAAGGACCAACACAGTCTACCATTATTCTACTAAATGGTTCATCAAATGCAGGAATAAGTTGCAGATGAGCCTTAGGCATCTTCTGATTGGGTTTTCCTACCATTTGACAAGTGTGACAAGATCTGCAGTATTTAGAAACATCACTTTTGAGTTTCGGCCAATAAAAATGATTCAAGATCTTGTGATAAGTCTTACGAACTCCTAAATGACCAGCCAAAGGAGTTTCATGGGCTAAATTAAGAATTTCCTGTCGATATGACTTAGGAACAACAATTTGATAGCTCACTGACCACTCGTCACCAGCGGGTACATCAAGTGGTCTCCATTCCCTCATAAGGACCCCATTTTTCACAAAGTAACACACTGGAACTTGTGTGGCTTCAGTTTCACTAATAGCCCTCTGAAACAAACAAGATATCTCGGGATCTTGCTCCTGTTCAACGACAAGGGATTGTCGTTTGTCATCCTGATTAGAACAAAGAGAATGAGTTGCCAAAAGAGGATCACTGTGATCAATACCATTTGATTGATCAATACCTGAGGAAAAAGTGACCTCATCAAAAGACTGACCAATACATGTGTCAGCTAAAGGAATAATATCCTGATCAACAATCTCAAAGCCATTTCACATCACTCCTTTACAAAACTGCACAATGTCAGGATACAAATCAACATTAATCTACCCTTCTGATCCAACAACCTACGTGACGCACTACCACCCACAAATTTACCCTCCTACTGCCCCCCCCTACCTTATTCCCTTATCAAAAACATCCAAATCTCACACCATCCCCATCCTCCCAAACCAATCATCCTCAACCTGTACCCCTTCCCCTAACAACCTAACCTCCAATCTACACAACCTATACCACAACAAAACCAATTCACTTCTACCCACCCCCCACCTATCACACTCCCCAACATCCAATCCATTAACCACCTCACACCCCCACTCCACCTCCATTTTAAATAAATCCCCCCCCCCCCATACAATCAAACCCACCCCCTCCCTATCCCAATCCCACTACTCCCACCTCTCCAAATTCCCCCTACATACAAACCACATAATCAACAAAAACCCCAATCCTCCCACCCTCCCACCCTATCCCAAACTAAAACCCCCACCTATCCCTACTTCCTCTCACCTTCAAAATCACCTAAACACCTCATAAATCAACCACCCCTAATATCATAATATCCCAAATTCCTACCACTCCATCTCAATCCCATTAAAAAACCCCCTCCCCCATCATCTCTTCCTCCAACAATCCCCCCCATCCCAAAATATCTACCCTTCCACCACCACCCTCCCACCTCTCCCTCCAAAACCCCCCTAAACCCCCAAATCACTACCCCTCACTTAAAACCCCACCCACATTCATCCCCACAATCCCACAACCCCAACCACCTCTCATACATCTTAACACCACCAATCACCAAACAATTATTCTCCCCACCCACTAATAACAAATCCCCAAATCCATCTAAATACCCTAAACAAACACCCCAACACCAAATATCATATTTTACCCCCCACACTCAAACCTCATACAAACCCCCCACACCACCATAAATAATACATCCTATCCAATAACTTCAACTCTCAAATCCCACCTACCAAATACCACCCCCCCCCCATCAAATTTCAAACCCTAAAACCTACAAAAACTCCCATCCTCCCTACAAACATCTACAAAAAATCCCCTTTTTAACACCACCACACAACTACCCACCCCCATCCCAATATAAACCCTTCTATTCTATATCAATAAATCCTAAACAAAACCCAACCCAATCAAATCCAAAACATCCCCACCTCCCCAATACACCTCCCTCCCAATAAACCCCATCAATCAAAACCAACCCAAAAAAAAAAAAAACAACACTACAAAAACAAACCCACACAAAAAAATTCAATCCTAAATCCCCCCACCCCACATTTCAAAACCACATCCAACCAAACAAACATACCTCCCTCACCTTAAAACAACCCAACCTCCCCAAAACCCCCCCAAAACAACCACATCCAACCCCACCAAAACAAATCAAATACCCATCACAAAATCACACTCCCATACAAAAACATTCCCTCCTCTCTCCACACCAAACACATCACACCCCACATTTACTTAAAATCCCATCCCAAATCCCAACTCATCCAATACCCATCAATAATTAAACCCCCCCCCCCAAACACACACCCCAAATCCCCCCCCCCCCCCAACCTCCCTCCCCACCACATCCAAACCCCCACCAAACCACAAACCACATCAAACCCTCCCAACCCACTTCCCTCTCTCCCCCAAACATAACTCAACATTACACTCCCCCATACCCCTCCCTCCCTATCCCCCCCCACCCTACCCCCACCCTCCACCCAAACAACCACTCACCAACCCCATCCCCCACCCCCCCTACCAACCCTACCATATAAAATCCCACCACCACCACCCCCCACCTCCATCAATAACACCACCCCCTACACCCACACTCCATAACCCTCCAACCCTTCCATATACAATCCATAACATCATATCACCATTACACCCCCCTACATCATACCACTACCCACAATCATATCATCATACCCCCCATCCTACAACCCCCCACACATCCACCTAACCCCAACCCAACCCCCCCCACCACCCAACCCCCACCCCCCCACCCCCCCTAAACATCTCCCATAACACCACCCCATCCACAAACCCCACCAACACACAACTCCAAATTCCCATCCAAAACCCCCCATACCACTCACAAACCCCCTCCATCATTACCATACCCCCCCATCCACCCCATACCCCCCCCCCCATTACACACACCCTCAATTACCCCATCCCTCCATAACACTCCCATATACCACAACCATTCCAAAACCAATACCCCCCCCCCAACCCCCAATCCCAACCCCAATCTCCCCCCCACAATCACCCCCCCCCCCCCACCAACCCCTTCCCCACTAACCCCCATAAAAACCATCACCCCCAACCTCAAACCTCCCCCACAACCCTATCCCTCCCCCAAACACCAAACCCACCCCACAAACACCACAACACACCCCCACCACCCACCCCCCACCCCCACCACCCTCCCCCCTCCCTCAAACACAACCACCCTCAAACAAAATCCACACCCAACCACCCAACACCCACCCCCCCCCAACCACCTCCCCATAAAACATCACCATTCCAACCAACCCACCCCTCCCCCACAACCCCAAAACTTCCCTATCTCTATCCACATCCCCACCCCAATAAAAACCCATCATATAACTCATACCCATAACACAACCATCCCACACCCCCACCCACACCCCCCCACACCCTCAAAAACACAAACAAAATAATCATCCCTACCTTTTCAATATCACCCATACCCCCCCCCCACCAATTCTCCCTCTCATCCTTACCCCACCCCAACCCCCCATCATACCCTCCCCACACCCCCTCCCCCCCCCCAACAACCCCCCCCAATATTCCACCAAAACATTATCAATAAACTAAAAAACTCCCCCCACCCCCCCCCCTTTATCACCCCCCCCCCAAAATACCAACATCCACCCCACCACCCCCCCCCCCACCCACCCCCTCACCAAACCCATCAATTCACTCCCCAAATTATCCTCCCTCCATTATCCAAAACCTCCATTCAAACCCAATACCCCCCTCAAATCCCCAATACCTCCCCCAACCCAAATTAAACAACCACCCCACCCCAATACCCCTTAACTCCAAAATTCCCCCCAATTCCCCCCCCAAACCTCACCACACCCTCCCACCACTCCACTCCACCTAATCAAAACCCCCAATTCCCAATCCCAACCTCTCCCTCAAATCAACTAACACACTTAAACCCAATCAATACCCCCCCACATACCACCCCCATATCCCCCTCCATTCCCCCCACCCAAAATACCCCAACCAATACCTCAATCCACTCATCTACTCACCCCTCCAAAACTCCATTAAACCCCCCCATCACAACCCTTATAATAATACTCACCATCTACCACTCACACCCTCTACCCCAACACCCTCCCCCCCATAACACATAACCACCTCTAATCCCCTAATCCTTTCCAAAAACCCAACCCCCCCTCCATCAAAACAATCACCCTAACCCAATCTAACCCCCATATCCCAAAACAAACTCAAATACCTATTCCCCAAATCCTCCAAAAACCCCTTACCCCAATATCCACCACCTCAAAACCCAAAACACCATCCCCCATACAACCAAATTTCACTACCCCATCCCCACACTAAAATTATCCCATAATCAAACACACTACCTACCCCACCTTCCATACAACAATTCAATTTCCCCCTCCAACCCATTATCCACCTAACCAAAACCAATTAAACATCCCCACCAAACCCTACCCCACATCCAAAAAACAACTCACCTAAATAAATCTCTTCAACAACACCTTCATATAAACCCCTCTCCTCCTCCACACCCCATACCCTACCATCACCCAAAACAATAATATAATTCCCCACCTTCCCCCCCTATACACTACCATACCACTATAAAACTAACAAACAAATAATAATACTCATATCCCTAAACATTAACTTAATAACCCACAAAATCCAACTCCTCAATTAACACCCTCTACCACAACTAATCACTACAACCCATAATCACAAACATATATTTCCTTACCCCCACCCAACCCCTCACCAACAATCTACACACCAACCCCCACAAAACCCCACAAACACATCCCCCCTAATAAAATAAATAACTTCTATAACCATCCACCCCAAACCTACCAAACCAAAAAACCCCTTACACCTTCCCACCCCCAAACTCATCCTCTTCAAACTCTTACATTTCCCTCTCTCCTCCCAAATACCCCCTTAAACCCCACCAAAATATCCCAAATACCACAACCAAACAAAAATCATTAACTATATCCTCAACTAACAATACAACCCCCTTCAAATCCCCCAATACAAATCCCACCCTCTCCCCACCACCCTCCTCAACCACAAATCCTAAACAAATCCCTCCTAAACCAAAACCCACCAAACCATTACCCTTCCTACATCCCCCCCCCACTAACCCCTTTCCACCCCCCCCCTCAAATCCATCAACCACCCCCTCCCCCCCCCCCCCCATCCCCACACCCCACAAAACATACACCCTCCACATCACTCCACACAACAACCCCTAAATCATCCCAAAACCCCCTCCAATCAAACTTTATCACTTCCTCCTCAAACCCCATAATTCATCACCAACATCCACCAATAATTCCCCCAACCTCCACCCCCAAATCAATCACATCATTCCTCAAATTTCCTTCCCCCCTATACCCCCCCCAACCCCCCTAAACCCCCACTAAAACTAAAAACACAAAACTCTTCCAATAATTCCCAAATACTCATCCCCCATCATTACCCCCCTACAATTAATCACCAATTAAAACTTACCCCTTCCCCCCTAACCCAACAACACACCCATTAACACCCCCATCCTTCCACCTTAATCCTTAACTTACAAAATCAATTTAAAAACCAAATCCCTATATCCCTCAATCTACAAACTCCCACCAAATCTAAATTCCACCCCCATCAACCCAAATATCACCTAAACCTTCCACACCCTCCTTCCAAACCATTTAAACCCCAACCTCAAACATACTCACATCAACTTCCCCCCCAAATCACTACCATCCCCATACCCTTTTACCACTTATTAACCAAACACACCTTCCAAAAACCCCCTACCCCCCATTCCAATATATTAACTAAACCCCACTCACATCCCCCCCCTCACAATTTCAAATAATACCCCTCCCTTTCAATATAAATACCAATCTACTTCCCCCCTCCCTCTAATCCCTCTTCACATATCACCCCCAAATCAATCACCCACCAATTCTTCCCCCCTATCACACCCCCCCCCCCCCCATCCCCACCCATATACCTCACCTTCCACCACACATCACCCCCCCCACAACCCTCTACAAAAAATCCCCACTCACACTACCATCCCCCTCTTTACCCCCACCTTTCAAACCCTAAACTCCCTTCACCCCCAAACATCACCCCCCCCCCTTAATAGCTAACCCTATTCAACCCCCCCCCCACAAACCCTACTTAAAAATATCACTACAACCCAGCCCCAACACATTTACCCTCCTACACCCCCCCCCTACCCTTACCCCTCCCCCCTAATCATCCCAAACCCCCCATCTCTCTTCCCCAAACCCCCTCTCAACAATCCCCCCTCCCCAAACAATCCTCCTCACACCTCCCCCTTCCCTACCATCACCACCCCCTCAATCTCCTACCCCTATAAACCCCAAAACCAATTTCACTTAAATTCCTCCACCCCCACCTATCACACTCCCCCAAATCCATCCATTAACCACCTACCCCCATCCACTCCATTTTAAATAAATCCCCCCCATACAATAAACCACCCCTCTATCAATCCATACTCCCACCTCTCAAATTCCCTAATACAAACAATAATCAACAAAAACCCCAATCCTCCACCTCCCACCTATAAATAAAACCCACCTATCTACTTCCTCTCACCTTCACCTTCAAAAATCACCTAAACACCTCATAAATCAACCCCTAATATATAATATCCCAAATTCCTACACCTCCATCTCAATCCCATTAAAAAACCCCTCCCCCCATATCTCTTCTCAACAATCCCCCCATCCCAAAATATCTACCCTTCCACCACCACCTCCCACCTCTCCTCCAAAACCCCTAAACCAAATCACTACCCTCACTTAAAACCCCACCACATTCATCCCAAATCCCACAACCCAACCACTCTCATACTTCTTAACACACCAAATCACCCAAAAATTATCTCCCCACACCCACTAATAACAAACACCAATCCCCCAACTCCATCTAAATACTAAAAAAAACCCCCAAACCCCAAATACTCACCTAAATACCCCCACACCTAAACCTCATACAAACCCCCCACACCACCTATCAAATAATACATCCCTATCCCTATACTCCAACCTCTAAATCCACCCTACCCAAATACCACCCCCCCTACCAAACCTAAAACTACAAAAATCCCATCCTCCCTACAAACAACAAAAAAATCCCCTATTACACACCCCACACAACTACCCACCCCATCAATATAAACCCTTCTATTCTATATAATAAATCTAAACCAAAAACAAACCCAATCAAAAAAAAAATCAATCAATCAAATACAAAAACACCCAAAAAAAAAAACACAATCCCAAAAAAAAACAACCAAAACAACAAAAAAAACAATACACAAAAAAAACCAATCAAACAAAAAACAACACAAAATCCAATCAAATCAAACCCAATTAAAAACCAACCAAAACCAAAATACCTCCCTCCCTTAAAAAACCCCAACCCTCAAACACCCCCAAAAAACACCACATCCAACCCCACCAAAACACAATAAAATACCCATCACAAAATATCACTATACAAAAATTCCCACTCTCCCACAAAAACATCCAACCAAATTACTTAAAATCCCATCCCAACATCCCCAACTCATCCCAATACCCATCAATAATTAAACCCCCCCCCCCCCCAAACACACAACCCCACCCAAATCCCCCCTCCCCCCCCCCCAACCTCACCCCACCACCATCAAACCCCCCCCCACACCCAAACCCCCACAACCACATCAACCCTCCCAACACCATACCTCTCTCCAAACATAACCTCACACATTACACCTCCCCCATACCCCTCCCTCCCTATCCCCCCCCCCCCACCCTACCCCCCACCCCCCCTCCCCAAACAACCACTCACCAACCCCATCCCCCCACCCCCCCCTACCCCAACCCCTACCATATAAAAACCCACCCACACCACCCCACCTCCATCAATAAACCACCCCTAACCCACACTCCATAACCCTCCCCCACTCATATACAATCCATAAACAACATAACCCATAACACCCCCTACATAACACACTCCACCAATCATATATCATACCCCCATCCCTACAACCCCCAACACACCTAACCCCTAACCCAACCCCAAACCCACCCCCCCACCCCCCCCCCCTCAACATCTCCCATACAACCCCCCCATCCACAACCCCACCAACCAACAACTCCAAATTCCATCAAAACCCCATACCACCTAAACCCCTCATCATTACCATACCCCCCATCCACCCATACCCCCCCCATTACACACACACCTTAAATCCCTTACCCCCCCTCCCAACTTCCCCCCCTCCACACATCCACCCAACCATTCCAAAAACAATCAACCCCCCCAACAATCCCAATTCCCCAATCCTCACCCCCACAATTACCCCCCCACATTAACCTTCCCACTAACCCCATAAAAACCATCACCCCACCCTCATCCCTCCACAACCCTATCCTACCAAACACCAAAACCCCACAAACACTAAACCACACCCCACACCACCCCCCAACACCCTCCCCCTCCCTCAAACCTACCACCCTAAAAAAATCAACACCCCCACCATCAATAACACCACCCCTACACCCAACCACCTCCCATAAAACATCACATTCAACCTATAAACCACATCCCACACAACCAATAACTTCTATCCCTATCAATCCACCAATAAAAAATCATATAAATCATACCCATTACACCCCCCCAAATCCCCAACACCCCACATACCAACCCCCACCATCCAAACACAAACAAAATAATCATCCTTAAACCTTTCCACATATCCACACCTAACTCCCCACCAACCCTCCCTCTATCTTAACCACCCAACACCATCCATACCATCTCCCCCATACACCACATCCCCCAAACCCCCCCAAAACAACCCAATATTCCAACCCAAAAATTATCAATAAAACTAAAAAACTCCCCCACCCCCCCTTTATCACCCCCCAAAATAAACATCCACCCACCACCCCACCCCACCAATACACCCCTCACCAAACCCAATCAATTACCCCAAATTATCTCCCCTCCCATTATCAACCTCACTTAAACCCATACCCCCCTCAAATCCAATACCTCCCCATCCCAAATTAAAAAACACCACCCCAATCACCCCTTAACTCCACAATTCCCCCAATTCCCCCCAAATCACCACACCCACACTCCCATCAAACCCCTAATAAAAACATCCCCCCAATTCCAATCACAACTCTCAACCCTAAAATCAAATAAACACTTAAACCAATCCCACACACACCACACCACCCCCACCCCTCCCCCACTCATTCCCCACCCTCAAAAACTACCCACCACCAATACTCACCCCATCACATACTATCTATCCCCTCCAACAATCCATTACAACCCCCATCAAACATATAATAATACTCAACATCTACAACTCACACCTTACCCCCAAAACCCCTCCCATAACACATAACACTCCTAATCCCCTAATCCTTCTCCAAAAACAACACCCCTTCATAAAACACATCACCCTACCAATTCTAACACCCTTCATCCCAAACAAAATCAACTAATATTCCAATCCCTCAAAAAACCCCCTTACCCCCCAATTACCCACAACTCAAACCAAAACAACCCATCCCCATACCCCAAAATTTCAATTCCCATCCACTAAAATTATCCCATAATCAAAAACCCTACTACCTACCCCACCTCCATATAACAATTAATTTCCCCCTCCACCATTATCCCACCCTAACAAAACAATTAAACATCCCTCAAACCTACCCACATCCAAAAAAAACTCACTAAATAAATCTCTTACATAAACACCTTCATATCAGGACCTTTCCTTCCACACCCATACCTAATCTACCTAATAACAACGTAATAATAAATTTTCCCACTCCCCCCCATATAACCAAAACCTGCCATAGTCATGTAATAACTGTTTTGTTTAGTTCATTTCTTTCCTGTTGTTGTAGATGTGAACGTTTCTGGTCTAGGTTGTTCAATATTTCTGAATTCCCGAAGATTGGTTATACCAGAGTCACTATAGTCTGATCGTATTCCATCGTTGATATCTTCACTGTGTAGGGACAGGTACAACTAAATTAACAGAATAATTAGCTGCGGCTATCTCTGTCAAAAATATTCCTTTAACATATTTATATGGACAAAGTTGTTTCTGTTTTCGTCTCCCAGGAGTGTTAATGATATAATTTAAGTCATTTACTTTCTTTTCTACCGGTATAAGGACCAAAAAAATTTAGCCCTGAAGAGGATTCTGAGGTATGGGAAAGAGAGCCAGAATCTTTGTCACCAGGTTTTAAAACTCCTTTCCTGTGTATTTCTGTCATACCCTTAATTTCATTTTTGACCTGAGTAGTGTGAAGATTAGTTCTTGCTACTTCACAGGCCTTTGAAACTTGTATTTGAAATCAGAGACATAATCAAGAAGATTAATCTTTGAATCTTCATTTGAAAGATGTTTCTCTTTCAATAATTTCAATGGTCCACGGACAGTATGACCAAAAAACTAGTTCAAAGGGACCTAAAACCCAACGACTCTTGAACTGATTCCCTAACAGCAAACAACCAACAAATGAACACCCTCATCCCAATCCTTTTCTGTATCAAAGCAATATGATCGATTCAATATTCTTCAAAGTTTGATGAAATCTTTCCAAAGCACCTTGACTTTCAGGGTGATTAGGCAGAAGATTTAAACTGTTGGATGCCTAATTCATGCATAACCTTGTTGGAAAATTCCAGACATAAAATTTGACCCTTGATCTGACTGGGACAGATTTGGGGAACGGCCAACAAGTGTAAAAAACTTCACCAAGCTTTCACAATTGTTTTAGTTTTTATATTCTTCTCAGAGGAATTGCTTCTGGAAATCTTGTAGATGCACACCATGATGGTCAACAAGTATTGGTTGCCTGTCTTGGTTTTAGGTAAAGGACCAACACAGTCTACTATTATTCTACTAAATGGTTCATCAAATGCAGGAATAGGTTGCAGATGAGCCTTAGGTATCTTCTGATTGGGTTTTCCTACCATTTGACAGTGTGTGACAAGATCTGCAGTATTAGAAACATCACTTTGAGTTTCGGCAATAAAAAGATTCAAGATCTTGTGATAAGTCTTACGGACTCCTAAATGACCAGCCAAAGGAGTTTCATGGGCTAATTAAGAATTTCTGTCGATATGACTTAGGAACAACAATTTGATAGCTCACTGACCACTCGTCACCAGCGGGTACATCAGGTGGTCTCCATTTCCTCATAAGGACCCCATTTTTCACAAAGTAAACACACTGGAACTTGTGTGGCTTCAGTTTCACTAATAGCCCTCTGAAACAAACAAGATATCTCGGGATCTTGCACCTGTTCAAAGACAAGGGATTGTCGTTTGTCATCCTCATAATAACAAACAGAATTAGTTGCCAAAAAGAGGATCACTGTGATCAATACCATTTGATTGATCAATACCTGAGGAAAAAGTGACCTCATCAAAAGATGAACCAATACATGTGTCAGCTAAAGGAATAATATCCTGATCAACATCACTCTCAAGAGCTCTTTTTGCCATAGCTCTAGTAACTGCACAAGCAGGGTACAAATCAGGGGATTTCAGTTTCGACAGGATCAACTTTCTGATCCAACAAGGCTTGTCAGTTACAAGTGGATTAACCACAACCTTATCTCCAGCTAGGTCATTGCCTAGTAATAAATGAACACCCTCTATGGGTAAAGAAGTCACTGCCCCAACAGTCACAGGTCCTCAGAAACTAAGTTAATGCCAAATTTACACAATGAAGAGGAACATTTACAAAGCCGCACTCTACTCCCTGAACAAGAACACTTTCACTTGAAGAAGACTCCTCAGACAAAGGCAAAGTACCTGATAATAAAAGACTCTGAGAAGCTCCAGTGTCCCTTAATATTTTAATTGGGATAGGTTTGGCAGAAACACCAATAAGTGATATAGAACCTTCTGACATGAATGGTTCATAAGCCTCCAAAATAAAATCAGATTGGGGTTTGTTTGACCCAACAAATGTATTGCTTTCAATACAAGACCGTGACCTTGACCTCGTAGAAATAAGAGCATTTGGAAAAGCTCTGTCTTTACTCTGTTGCTTATTTTTCAACTTGAAGCAATCAGAAATAACGTGCCCTTTCGTTTTACAATAAGTGCACGTAGGAAGAGGTAAGGATTTCTGATCAGCCTTATCAGATGTTTGATTCCTAACAGTTGTGCTGTTGTGAAATTTGGAAGTACTCGAATGAGATTGAAATGGTTTTTTACCAGAAAACTGCTGAGAGGACGATTTATTACCAAATGAAATTTTGTGAGTCAAGGAATAATCATCAGCCATACGAGCAGCATTTTCCAAAGTTTCCACATTCTGCTCGTCAAGATAGGTTTTAACATCACTATGGATGCACCTCTTGAACTTTTCAATTAATACGAGCTGTCGGAGGTTATCATAACCTTGATCAACTTTCTTGGCTGAGCACCACCTATCAAATAGTTGTTCTTTATCCCTTGCAAATTCGACATGAGTTTGTCCAGTTTCTTTTCTACAATTCCTAAACCTTTGTCGATATGCCTCTGGTACCAATCATAAGCTTTCAAGATGTACTCCTTAACAACATCATAATCAGTGCTTTGTTGTACTGACAGTGAAGTGTAACTTCACGAGCTTTGCCAATAAGTACACTTTGTAATAACAAAGAGTCCAATGCTCTCTGGGCATTTCAAGTATTTCAGCTATTTTCTCGAAATGAAGAAAGTATTTATCTACTTCTTTTTCCTGAAAAGTGGGTACTAATCAATATATCTAGTAACATCAAAACCTGGACTTGTGTTTAAAGGAGTGGAGTGTGCTCTCGTTTGCCAGTTTAATTCTTTAACTTAAATTGCATTTCCCCTTTTCTTCTCTTTGCATCTGCATCTGCATCTTGTATTTGTCTATCTTCTTCTCTCTCTCTCTCTTCTCTCATCTGCTCTCTTCTTTCTCTCTTACATCTGCCTCCTCTTCTTTTTCTCTCTCTCTCTGAATCCTGAAGCACTTTGCCAATTCTAAATCCATCTGGTTCTTTAACTCTAATTCCCTTAATTTCCTCGTCTAGAACCAGATACAGGCTTTCTCTTCCAACTTAAGCACTATTTTCAAAAATTCCCTTTCCTACTAAATACTGAATCAAAATAATCCTTTATCTCCTGTTTTGTCAATGATACTTTTGCCTCAGATAGACTGTATTTTCTGGCAAGCTCGAGCAACTCATCCTTTTCTCATGCACTCTAACCCCTCCTGGGTAGGTTTTGAAATGAAATTCTGAACATTAGATGCCATTGTAATGCTTGTTGGTTTCACACAAAAAAATTTCTCTATTTAAAAATCTTTGCCAAAGACAAAAAAATTCAGAGACAAAATCAATATGAATTTCAAAGATAAATTTAATATCTCTAATATGCTTTAAAGAAATTCAATCCCGGAACGACGAGCCCCCAATTTCTGTTACGACTCTATGGTCTAAGAAAAATGTAACAGAAAGAGAAAGTGAAACCAACAAATCCAAGTAAAAATCAACAAGCAATTTATTACTAGATAATTAAAATGAAAAATCAAAAAGTCACTTACAGTAATGTGTTTTGAAATCCTAATAATCCAATAAGAATGATGTGTTCTAATCACAAGTCCTAAATATAGAATGTTCCGAATTCACGGCTGTGTCCTTGAACTGTTATGATTTGCTAATGGTCTCCAAAGTCCCCTGATGTACTAGAAATCTTGATGTGCTGATGTCAAAATGAAGTATTCCAAAATCTCTTGAATAAGTTCCTTAAATTCCAAAATCATAATTAAAAATCCAACATCCAAAAGTTTAGGCGCACTGTTATGAATCCAATGAATATTTATAATAATTCCTCTCTTAGACCTTTGTATTGAATTTTCACAACTGGAATAGCTCGTTACAAGACTGATGGTTTGTCAATACTGAATAAATGTCCACACAAACATTGTATATAGAAAGATTGGTCACATGACAGAATGTTCTAGAATGTGTGTCATCTTAATGGAATTTTACTTTTAAACAAAAAATTCAACCTTGACCTTCAAATTGAGAAAACATATTTGATCAAAACAACCTAATTCAGGGACACTAGTTAAACATGTTTTGCCTGAATAAAAATAAAGATGTAAGCACATATGTAGTGAAGAAACATTTATAATTTCCTAAATTATTTATAATATTATATAAACATCAGTACATACATAACACCTCCCCTCATAAAGAAAAAGAAAGATTTATATAATAAAGCTTTCTTTTGAATATACATCTTATACTATAATAACCAAAATTAATAAGGAACATGTTTTATGATACTGGATTAATTACATAAGCAATATTACATTTCTAGGCACGTGAGAGTGCCATCTGCAATCACATTGTCTTTTCCCCTGATGTGTCTGATGTCAATGTTATATTCCTGCAATATCAAACTCCATCTCAACAATCTCGATTTTTATCTTTCATTTTGTTGATGAAAGTAAGGGGATTGTGATCACTGTAACAAATATTGGAGAAAGAGCTGAGGTAACATACACTTCAAAATGCTGTAAAAGCCAATATCAAAGCCCAAACATTCCTTCTCAATTGTGGGAATAATTTTTCTGGTGTTGTTTAGTTTTTTAGAAAAAATAACACAGGGTGATCTCCACCACTTTTGTCTTCCTGAATCAATACTCCACAACCCTACATCACTTGCATCAACAGATAATTTAAATGATTGGCTGAAATTTGGTGCAGAAAGAACTGGTGCATTCTTAAGCATGGCTTTTCAACTTGTCAAAGATTCCTGACACTTCGTCAGACCAATGACATTTGGTTTCTTACTCAATAAACTTGTCAAAGGTTCAGCAATTTTGGAAAAATTGGAACAAATTTCCGATAATATCCTGCCATACCTAGAATGTCATCAGTTGCTTTTTACAAATTGGAACTTGAAATTCAGAGATAGCTTTGACCCTTAGCTTCTATAGGTTTAACTTGACCTTGTCCCACAAATATGTCCTAAAAATGTGACACAAGCATGCAAAACTCACTTTTGCTCAAATTAATTGTCAGATTCGCATCGCTGAGTCGATCAAGAATTTCTCGAATGGTTTCAAAAGAATCTTCCATGTGTTGTTGTAGATAATGACGTCATCGATATAAGCGTCACAATTATCAAGACCAAATGTTATCATGTTCATCAGACGTTGAAACGTTGCCAGCGAATTTTTCATTCCAAACGGCATGACTTTATATTGATAAAGTCCATCTGGAGTTACAAATGCTGAAATTTCTTTTGCCCATTCCGTCAGTGGAATTTGCCAGAATCCTTTTAAAAGGTCAAACTTGGTGACATATTCCGCATTTCCAATTTTATCAATGCAATCGTCCATTCTTGGGACTGGAAATAAATCAGTTTTGGTGACACTGTTGACTTTTCTATAGTCAGTACACATACGGAATGTATTATCTGGCTTGGGAACAAGAATACATGGTGAACTCAGTTACTTTTACTTGGTTCTATGAAAATCATTCTCCAGTAAATACTGAATTTCTTTCTTCAGATAGTTCTGTTTGAGAGGATTCATCCTATAAGGATTCTGTTTCACAGGCGCAGAATCTACAATGTCAACGTCATGATAAATTTTACTTGTTCGTGTTGGAACATCAGGAAACAAGTGCTCATATTCAAGTAATAGCTGTTTTAGTTCATTTCTTTCCTGTTGTTGTAGATGTGAACGTTTCTGCTCTAGGTTGTTCAATATTTCTGAATTCCGAAGATTAGTTATACCAGAGTCACTATAGTCTGATCGTATTCCATCGTTGATATCTTCACTGTGTGGGACAGGTACAACTAAATTAACAGAATAATTAGCTGGGCTATCTCTGTCAAAATATTCCTTTACATATTTATATGACAAAGTTGTTTCTGTTTCCGTCTCCCAGGAGTGTTAATGATATAATTTAAGTCATTTTACTTTCTTTTCAACGGTATAAGGACCATACAATTTAGCCTGAAGAGGATTCTGAGGTATGGGAAAGAGAGCCAGAACTATGTCACCAGGTTTAAAACTCCTTTCCTGTGAATTTCTGTCATACCTTAATTTCATTTTTGGACTGGGTAGTGTGAAGATTAGTTCTTGCTACTTCACAGGCCCTTTGACAACTTGTATAAATCAGAGACATAATCAAGAAGATTAATCCTTTGAATCTTCATTTGAAAGAAGTTTCTCTTTTAATAATTTCAATGGTCCACGGACAGTATGACCAAAAACTAGTTCAAAGGGACTAAAACCCAACGACTCTTGAACTGATTCCACAACAGCAAACAACAACAAATGAACACCCTCATCCCAATCCTTTTCTGTATCAAAGCAATATGATCGAATCATATTTCTTCAAAGTTTGATGAAATCTTTCCAAAGCACCTTGACTTTCAGGGTGATAGGCAGAAGATTTAAACTGTTGGATGCCTAATTCATGCATAACTTGTTGGAAAATTCCAGACATAAAATTTGACCCTTGATCCGACTGGACAGATTTGGGAAGGCCAACAAGTGTAAAAAACTTCACCAAAGCTTTCACAATAGTTTTAGTTTTTATATTTCTCAGAGGAATTGCCTCTGGAAATCTTGTAGATGTACACATGATGGTCAACAAGTATTGGTTGCCTGACTTGGTTTTAGGTAAAGGACCAACACAGTCTACTATTATTCTACTAAATGGTTCATCAAATGCAGGAATAGGTTGCAGATGAGCCTTAGGTATCTTCTGATTGGGTTTTCCTACCATTTGACAAGTGTGACAAGATCTGCAGTATTTAAAAACATCACTTTTGAGTATTCGGCCAATAAAATGATTCAAGATCTTGTGATAAGTCTTACGGACTCCTAAATGACCAGCCAAAGGAGTTTCATTGGCTAAATTAAGAATTTCCAGTCGACTATGACTTAGGAACAACAATTTGATAGCTCACTGACCACTCGTCACCAGCGGGTACATCAGGTGGTCTCCATATCCTCATAAGGACCCCATTTTTCACAAAGTAACACACTGGAATTGTGTGGCTTCAGTTTCACTAATAGCCCTCTGTAACAAACAAGATATCTCGGGATCTTGCTCCTGTTCAACGACAAGGATTGTCGTTTGTCATCCTGATTAGAACAAAGAGAATGAGTTGCCAAAAAGAGGATCACTGTGATCAATACCATTTGATTGATCAATACCTGAGGAAAAAAGTGACCTCATCAAATAGACCTGACCAATACATGTGTCAGCTAAAGGAATAATATCTGATCAACATCACTCTCAAGAGCTCTCTTTTGCCATAGCTCTAGTAACTGCACAAGCGGGTACAAATCAGGATTTCAGTTTCGACCAGGATCAACTTTCTGATCCAAACAAGGCTTGTCAGTTACAAAGTGGATTAACCACAACCTTATCCTCCAGCTAGGTCTTTGCCTAGTATTAAATGAACCCTCTCATGGGTAAAGAAGTCACTGCCCCCAACAGTCACAGGTCCAGAAACTAAGTCTATGCAAATTTACACAATGAAGAGGAACATTTACAAAGCCGCAATCTACTCCCTGAACAAGAACACCTTTCACTTGAAGAAGACTCCTCAGACAAAGGCAAAGTACCTGATAATAAAAGACTCTGCTGAGAAGCTCCAGTGTCCCTTAATATTTTAATTGGGATAGGTTTGGCAGAATCACCAATAAGTGATATAGAACCTTCTGACATGAATGGTTCATAAGCCTCCAAAATAGAATCAGATGGGGTATTTGTTTGACCCAACAAATGTATTGCTTTCAATACAAGACTCGTGACCTTGACCTCGTAGAAATAAGAGCATTTGGAAAAGCTCTGTCTTTACTCTGTTGCTTATTTTTCAACTTGAACGCAATCAGAAATAAACGTGCCCTTTCTTTTTACAATAAGTGCACGTAGGAAGAGATTAAGGATTTCTGATCCGTCTTATCAGATGTTTGATTCCTAACAGTTGTGTGTTGTGAAATTTGGAAGTACTCGAATGAGATTGAAATGGTTTTTTTACCAGAAACTGCTGAGAGGACGACTTATTAGCCAATGAAATTTTGTGAGTCAAGGAAATAATCATCAGCCATACGAGCAGCATTTTCCAAAGTTTCCACATTCTGTCAAGATAGGTTTTAACCATCACTATGGATGCACCTCTTGAACTTTTCAATTAATACGAGCTGTCGGAGGTTATCATAACCCTTGATCAACTTTCTTGGCTGAGCACCACCTATCAAAATAGGTTTTTCTTTATCCCTTGCAAATTCGACATGAGTTTGTCCAGTTTCTTTTCTACAATTCCTAAACCTTTTGTCGATAAGCCTCTGGTACCAACATCATAAGCTATTCAAGATGTACTCCTTACCCACATCATAATCAGTGCTTTGTTGTACTGACAGTGACGAGTCCACATACCCGAGCTATTCCCACCTACCCCCCAAATACCACCCCCCCTACCCATCAAACATTTCCCAAACCCTAAAACTCACAAAACACTCCCATCCTCCCTACAAACACCACCAAAAAAACATCCCCTATTTACCCACCCCACCACACAACTACCCCACCCCCCCCATTCCAATATAAACCCTTCTATTCTATATAATAAATCCCTAACACCAACACACAACCTACCCAATCCAAACCCAAACAAACAATCAATCACATCAAATACAAATCACAAACATACAAATCCAAACAAATCAACAAAAAAAACACCAAAAACAATAAAACAAACATAAAAAAACAACACATACAATCCACACAAAAACACAACACACAACATCAAATCCTCAAATCCCAAACCCACCACATTAACAAACCAACCAACCCAACCAAACCATAACTCCCCCTCACCCTCAAACACAACCCCCCAACCCTCCAACAAAACCCCCCAACCCAAACACCACCACATCCAACCCCACCACAAACACACATAAAATACCCATCAACAATAATCCCACCTCAATTCATAACAAAAAATTCCATACTCTCCACACCAAAAACATCATCCCAACCCCACATTTACTTAAAATCCCATCCCTACATCCCCAACTCATCCCAATACCCATAATAATTAAACCCCCCCCCCCCCCCCAACACACAAACCCCCCAAAATCCCCCCCCCCCATCCCTCGCCCCCCAACACTCTCCACCACCCCCCCACATCCAAACCGCCCTCACCCCAAAACCACAACCACATCCAAACGCCCTCACCAACCCACCTTCCCCTCCCCTGCTCCCCCCCCAAACCATAACCTCCCACCACAGTTACCACCTCCCCATACCCCTCCCCGCCTACCCTATCCCCCCCCCCACCCCTACCCCCCCACCTCCCCTCCCAAACAACCCCACTCACCAACCCCATCCCCACCCCCCCTACCCCCAACCCTACCATCTAAACTCCCACCACCACCACCCCCCCACCTCCCATCAATAAACCACCCCCTACCCACCCACACTCCATAACC